>CM033637.1:14883673-14921173 GCA_019453435.1 Rhinogobius similis
TTAAAGCCATATTGTGGAACATTCCAGACAAAGCAATACTTTCTTCACAGAGACAAGACAGAACCTCCCACCAGAAGGTCGTGTTCTCCTCAAAAACAGTCTACAAAGTTGTCGATGTGATCCCTCATTCGTCCAGGTGTGCTTCATCGTAGAAAAGGTTTCAAAAGGTTTCATCCGGACGCTGTTTGAAGATCGAGACATTTCGACTTTTATCCAAAAGATTGACAATGACTTTTGGATAAAAGTCGAAACGTCTCGATCTTCAAACAGCGTCCGGATTACAACCCCTGAAACCTTTTCTACGAATCCACAAAGTTGTGTTTTATTCTGATATGTTTCTCCTGCAGATGTCCGCCTTCCTTTGCAGAGTTTACAACACTTAGTGACATCATCAGGTGGTAATCCAGAACTGCTCCTCTGTCCTTTTAAATGACACACATTCCTCTTTATTTTTTGTCTTGTCTTGATCTTGTTCCTTGTCTTTGGCGTCTCATGTTTCAGAATTTTAAATAATGTTTTTGCTGAAAACCACGTCTTTCTCTCAACCAGGCGTTCCCTCTTAAGAATGTGTGTTAGCGCTGCATGTACTGGCTAGAGGGGAAATAAACAAAAGCTAGCCGACATGCTGGTATAAGCGCACAGATGTAATGACGGCAATTTGAGTCAGAAATGCTCAGAGTCTGTGATGAATTCTGGACTTCAAAACTCTCAGGAGACCTTCAGATCTCGACCTTTGACAAATGTGGGAAATGTAAAGCGGGTGTTTTTGTGAGGCTCAGAGAAGTGGCAGAGGAGACGAGCTCGTAAACAGGATTAATGAAACAAGCGAAACAGGAACAATGCTAGAACAGGGTTAGAAGAGAGAAAAAGTCAGTTTACGTAGCGACCCTGCTTCACTGTCTTCATCCACCGACATTTGCTGTGAAAAAGTCTCCAAACTGGTCAGAAAGTACTTGCCGGCTGCAAAAGACGTTCCTCTCTTGTAATCATTGTACTCACATAAACAAATCTACTGGTTTCAAAGATTCCACAGGCAAAAAAACGTTTTCGTGTCAACAATATGCAAATGGTAACACCGCTCCTGTCCTGTACCGATTGGATTGCGGATGGATGCTTTTATATTGGTCTCACAAAAAGAAGATTAAAAGTCGCAGGTCACAAAGTCTTAATTGCCACATCGCAAAACATTTCAAGTTTTTCACTCAAAACAAACCAATTAAAAATGATGGCCGTCGAAGTGATCACAAACAATCAGAGGAGGAAACAACATTAGCCCAAAGTAATGGTACATCCTGGTCTCAGTGAAGATGTGGACTTCTGTAGATTTTCACTGCATGTGTCTCCTGTGTGGGTTTATTTTAATTAGAGGTCTGGAGCTCTGCTTAGATTGTTAGATCCTGGTGTTTTTTTTCTCGTTGGTTGTTCATAAATCACGTTATTATCAATAATAACTGACCAATCAGGTGCTTCCTTTTCCAGGGGGCGGTTTCGCTCGTGTTAGCAACAGGTTTGATTGACAGCTAGCGGCGCACGTTGCCGCCGTCTCCTCCCACCGAGGGGCGGACACCGTTAACAACCTCCTCCTGATTGGTCCGTGTGGTTGCCACGATACGCACTCGGATTTAAATATGGAGTCTGGCTCCACTTTAGCCGCTATAACTGCTAGCTCCATTTTAGCCCCTATAACCGTTAGCTCCAATTTAGCCGCTATAACCGCTAGACCCACTTTAGCCGCTATAACCGCTAGCTCCAATTTAGCCCCTATAACCACTAGCTCCGCTTTAGCCGCTATAAACGCTAGCTCCACTTTAGCCCCTATAACCGCTAGCTCCAATTTAGCCCCTATAACCACTAGCTCCAATTTAGCCGCTATAACCGCTAGCTCCAATTTAGCCGCTATAACCGCTAGCTCCAATTTAGCCGCTATAACCACTAGCTCCAATTTAGCCGCTATAACCGCTAGCTCCACTTTAGCCACTATAACTGCTAGCTCCGCTTTAGCCGCTATAACCGCTAGCTCCAATTTAGCCGCTATAACCGCTAGCTCCAATTTAGCCGCTATAACCACTAGCTCCACTTTAGCCGCTATAACCGCTAGCTCCAAATTAGCCGCTATAACCGCTAGCTCCAATTTAGCCGCTATAACTGCTAGCTCCACTTTAGCCCCTATAACCGCTAGCTCCACTTTAGCCGCTATAACTGCTAGCTCCAATTTAGCCGCTATAACTGCTAGCTCCACTTTAGCCCCTATAACCGCTAGCTCCACTTTAGCCGCTATAACTGCTAGCTCCACTTTAGCCGCTATAACTGCTAGCTCCAATTTAGCCGCTATAACTGCTAGCTCCACTTTAGCCGCTATAACTGCTAGCTCCACTTTAGCCCCTATAACCGCTAGCTCCACTTTAGCCGCTATAACCGCTAGCGCCACTTTAGCCCCTATAGCCGCTAGCTCCACTTTAGCCGCTATAACTGCTAGCTCCACTTTAGCCACTATAACTGCTAGCCGTGATTGGCTTCATTTGGCTGGAGCCACATGCTATGGTGACGGCACATTCCCACAGTCCATCGATATGTGCGGTCTGTGAGCTGTACTCATTCATGCCCTGAAGAAGGTCCCACGCAACCGAAACGAGTAGGCGTATCCTTTTTCTTCATTAAAGGATTTTTATACAGTCGGAGTGCCTCGGATTTTCCTTAGTTTTGTCCATTGATATCGTAAAGTCCATTCACCCACAGCAGACACATTCTGACCGTTTCAGCTCAAACTGCCTCCATTCCAAGGCATGTCTTACTGTCAGCTATTGATCTACGCCTTATTTAAAGTGCTTGATCAATACAGCCTTTAAGGAACACTAGAAAATGTCACAATAACGGTCTCTGCCACGGCCGCTTTATGAGCAGAAACCCTCTGGAGACGTTTCAGAACAACAGGTCCACGTGACAGTCTGTGATCATGAAACAAACACTGGCACAAAGCTCAACAACAGCCTCTAAACAGCTCTGTCACTGTATTCAGCGTTTTTTGTAAATGCCAAATGTAACGCGGTGTGGCTAGGCGGACTGACTGTCGGTAAGTAATGGGTAATTACACAGTTAGGGAGCGTTTGGGGCGGTGGAAATCAGAATTAGGTTCGGACAGGAGCCATAAAGTATATGAATGAAAACAAGACCAGATAAAGTTGAATAAGTATTTTGAGTATTTTGTAGTATGTATCATGTATGTAAATACGAGTTCAGTAATAATAATTATGGTCACAGAGTAGATGGAAACAAATTATTAATAAAGGGAAAAAACAAAAACAGCATCGACAACTTCAATGTCCAATTCAGTTCAAATTGTTGAGTCTCGTGAGATCAGTTAATTCCATGTATGTGGGAAAATGCGAAGTCTTTCAGACTGCGTTATAGTTCATAAAAATCCAGCAGTAAAGTTCAATAAGGTTGAAATCCAGCAATAGAAAACGGTTCGATCTCCTACCACAAGGCGGTGTAATCACAGCTCGCCATCACACGACTCACATGAAGTTGTCATCATTGAAGAAAGGGAAAAAAAAACCTGACCTCTGAGCGGAGGGTTGAAAGCTTTGGATGAAAGCAGAACGATTATGGATTGGATCAAAACCGCAGAGTTTGGAGCACAAACCAGCGCGACCACAGTGAGCAGCAGGGAGCACCAGGAAGCAGTAGGTGACAGGGGGCTGCACCAGGTGTTATAATCAGGCTCACCTGCACAGCGATCAGAGGTGGGGGCTTTACATAAACGTGCATTAAAATCACATAAACACAAAAGACACACAGAATCACGTAAAATCATTATTAATAAAACGGTTCATTTGTGGATCATCGAAGTGCTTTAAACGAATGGCATAGATCTTCTTTGTGAATCAATAAAGTTTGTCTACAAGAGAACTGTTTAGCCTGATTTAAACATTGTCAGGTGGGAGGCCTGTCTCACATCTTCTGGGAGACTGTTCCAGATTTAGCTGCAAAAACTGAAATGCTGATTCCCCATGTTTAGTCCTGACTAAATATAGGCACCAGCAGGAGGCCCACCTTTCTGAGGCCCTCAGAAAAGATGGTTCATATGGCAAACCAGAGCATGTCAGAGATGTACTTTGGTGAACCTTGGCCGTGGAGAGACTTGAAGACAAGCAGAGGCTGCTTTAAAGTCAATTCTGCTGCTGCCACAGGAAGCCAGGAGAGGAGCACAGGACTAATGGGTGCATTACTGGTTCTAGTCAGACCCGAGCAGCAGCATTCTGATGTAGGAGGGCTGTTTGCTGCTGCTTGAGAGGCCAGGAACAGGAGGAGGAGGCTGCAGAAGCCTGTACTGCTGCTGAGGGAGGACAAATGCATGGATAAGTCTCAAGTCTGGTTTAGACACTATACCTTTAATTTTGGCAATGAGGAGGTAGGAAAGGCTGTTGAGGTTAGGATTTGATGTGGCTGCTGCTGAGGGGAGGAGGAGGCTGACCCCAGATTTCTTGATTTGGGTTTAGGAGAGAGAGACTGGAGGTGACTGAGGCTGAGGAGACTGTGCTGCTGTTTCTGAGGGGGAGGAGGAGGAGGATTTCAGTCTTGTCTGAGGAGGAGGAGGCTGAGGAGGAGGGTGTGTTTTGCATGCCAGGAAGCTGATCTGTTGGATGCAGTGACAGAGTGAGGAGGAGGTCCATATTCACCTGCTGAGGGAGGAGTGAGACATAGATCTGAGGCTGAGAGTTGTGATAAGACACATTTGTGCTGAGTATTAACTGACCTAAGGGCAGCATATAGAGGTTGAACAGAGGTCCCAGGATTGTACCTGCTGAGGGGCAGGACAGGTCAAGCTCAGGAGAGGTCTGAGGACACAGTGTACCAATGCTGCTGAGGGGAGGAGGAGGGTACTCTCTGTCCTGAGGAGGAGAGGGTGTACTGCTGCTGAGGCGGTGCCAGTGATGCCCACCCAGTCCTCTAGTCTCTGTAGGAGGATCCCTATGCTCGACAGTGTCAAAAGGAGGAGATCTAGGAGGAGGAATTAAGACTGAGGCTTTGCCCGCAGCCAGTGTTCAGGCGGATGTCATTTGTCACCTTGATAAGAGCAGTCTCAGTGCTGCTGATGAGGAGTCTAGAGGAGGAGGAGAGGCTCAAATGAGGGTGTTTACTGCTGCTGAGGGAGGGAGGAAGTCAGTGAGCTGAGGAGAGGCTGAACCGGAGGGACTTGCTGCTGCTAAAAATGCAGAGGGAGGATGGGCTGAGAGGAGGGTCAGTACTGCTGAGGGGAGGAGGAGGACTGCTCTTCTTTAGGAGGAGGCTGTACTGCTGCTGAGGGAGAGGAGGGAGATGTTCCAGAGGGAAGGCTGAGGAGGAGGGTGTGCTGCTGTGAGTGAGTGGAGGGAGGAGAGGCTGAGAACAGTGTACTGCTGCTGAGGGGTAGGAGGAGGAGGCAGGCATGTACAAGAACTCAGACTGGTGATGTATCTCTGCTGAGTTTGTCAGTTACAGGTGCAAACTGGAGGAGAGGCTGAGGAGGAGGTGGTGCTGCTAAAGTTATTATTTGAGGGGGAGGAGGAGGAGGCATTTTTAATGCTGCTGAACCGGAGGAGAGGAGGAATAGGCTGCAGGAGGAGGGTGTGCACTTGCTGCTGAGGGGAGGAGGAGATGGCAGCAGAATTGAGGCTGAGTTTGAGGAGGGTGTACTGCTGCTGAGGAGAGGAGGAGCACGCAAGTTATTACTGCAATTTCCAATTATTTAGGAGAAAAAAATCCTTCCTTGTTTTGAGGAGAGGAGGAGTTGTAGAGTACAACCTTTTCTATAAATCTCTTTAGGGGAGGAGCTTTGACTTGCATTTTGCTGAGGGGAGGAGGAGAGGCTGAGGAGGAGGGTGTGCTATGCTGAGGGGAGGAGGAGACCTTCATAGGAGCAGAGGCTGAGGAGGGAGGGTGTGCTGCATTCAAGATATTAAATGTAACAGAGGAGAAGGCTGAACATGAAGGAGGGTGTACTGCTGCTGAAGGAGGAGTGAGGAGGAGAGGCTGAGGAGGAGGGTGTCACTGCTGCTGCAGGACCAGGGGTGATTTGGAGAGAATAACAGGAGGTCAAAGAAGAAAGGCTGAGGAGGAGGGTGCCACATCGACCACACTGAGGGAGGAGAGAGGAGAGGCTTTAGTAATTAGCAGGTCCAGAGGTGTGCTGCTGCTGAGGAGAGGAGGAGAGGAGGAGACAGAGGCTGCACCAGGTGTTATAATCAGGCTCACCTGCACAGCGATCAGAGGTGGGGGCAAGTTAGGTCACGTGGGCTACACAAACACATAATAAGACAAAGAAAGAAGAAGAAACGTAAAAATTAAGGTTAGGGAGGAGAGGATCGGGAGGAGAGGCTGAGGAGGAGGGTGTGTCGCTGCTGGGGGGAGGATCAATAAAGTTTGTCTACAAAGTGAGGGCGGCTGCTGATCCTGAGGGGGGGAGGACAGGGAGGAGGGAGAGGCTGGAGGATAAAGGGTGTATGAAAATACTGCTAAGGAGGAGGAGACTAGGAATATAGGAGGGTGCCCACCTTTTTCTGAGCTCGTCAGGGGAAGAGAGGGAGGCAAAGGAGAGGCTGAGGAGGAGGGTGTACTGAACCTGCTGAGGAGAGGAGAGAGAGGAGAGGAGGAGAGGCTGAGGAGGAGGGTGTGCTGCTGCTGAGGGGAGGAGGAGAGGAGGAGGAGAGGCTGAGGAGGAGGGTGTACTGCTGCTGAGGGGAGGAGGAGAGGAGGAGGAGAGGCTGAGGAGGAGGGTGTACTGCTGCTGAGGGGAGGAGGAGAGGAGGAGGAGAGGCTGAGGAGGAGGGTGTACTGCTGCTGAGGGGAGGAGGAGAGGAGGAGGAGAGGCTGAGGAGGAGGGTGTGCTGCTGCTGAGGAGAGGAGGAGAGGAGGAGGAGGGGGAGAGGCTGTGGAGGAGGGTGTTCTGCTGCTGAGGGGAGGAGGAGGAGGAGAGGCTGAGGAGGAGGGTGTGCTGCTGCTGAGGGGAGGAGGAGAGGCTGAGGAGGAGGGTGTACTGCTGCTGAGGGGAGGGAGGAGAGGCTGAGGAGGAGGGTGTGCTGCTGCTGAGGGGAGGAGGAGAGGAGGAGGAGGAGAGGCTGAGGAGGAGGGTGTGCTGCTGCTGAGGGGAGGAGGAGAGGAGGAGGAGAGGCTGAGGAGGAGGGTGTGCTGCTGCTGAGGAGAGGAGGAGAGGAGGAGGAGGGGGAGAGGCTGAGGAGGAGGCTGTACTGCTGCTGAGGGGAGGAGGAGGAGGAGAGGAGGAGAGGCTGAGGGGGAGGGTGTGCTGCTGCTGAGGGGAGGAGGAGGAGGAGAGGAGGAGGAGGGGGAGAGGCTGAGGGGGAGGGTGTGCTGCTGCTGAGGGGAGGAGGAGAGGAGGAGGAGGGGGAGAGGCTGAGGGGGAGGGTGTGCTGCTGCTGAGGGGAGGAGGAGGAGGAGAGGCTGAGGAGGAGGCTCTACTGCTGCTGAGGGGAGGAGGAGGAGGAGAGGCTGAGGAGGAGGATGTACTGCTGCTGAGGGGAGGAGGAGAGGCTGAGGGGGAGGGTGTACTGCTGCTGAGGTGAGGAGGAGAGGAGGAGAGGCTGAGGGGGAGGGTGTACTGCTGCTGAGGAGAGGAGGAAAGGCTGAGGGGGAGGCTGTAGTGCTGCTGAGGTGAGGAGGAGAGGAGGAGAGGCTGAGGAGGAGGCTGTACTGCTGCTGAGGGGAGGAGGAGAGGCTGAGGGGGAGGGTGTACTGCTGCTGAGTTGAGGAGGAGAGGCTGAGGGGGAGGGTGTACTGCTGCTGAGGGGAGGAGGAGAGGCTGAGGGGGAGGGTGTACTGCTGCTGAGGGGAGGAGGAGAGGCTGAGGAGGAGGCTCTACTGCTGCTGAGGTGAGGAGTAGAGGCTGAAGGGGAGGCTGTACTGCTGCTGAGGGGAGGAGGTGAGGAGGAGAGGCTGAGGAGGAGGCTCTACTGCTGCTGAGGTGAGGAGGAGAGGCTGAAGGGGAGGCTGTACTGCTGCTGAGGGGAGGAGGTGAGGAGGAGAGGCTGAGGAGGAGGCTGTACTGCTGCTGAGGGGAGGAGGAGGAGAGGCTGAGGGAGTACAGGACTGTGGTGGACAACTTTGTCACCTGGAGCGAGAACAACCACCTCCAGCTCAACGTGGTGAAGACCAAAGAACTGGTGGTGGATCTGAGGAGGATCAAAGCTGCTGTGACCCCCATCTCCATCCAGGGGGTCAGTGTGGACATTGTGGAGGAGTACAAGTAGGACTGGGGCAAGAACGTAGACACTGTCTACAAGAAGGGCCAGAGCCGTCTCTACTTTCTGAGGCGGCTGAGGTCCTTTGACATCTGCAGGACAATGCTCAGGATGTTCTACGAGTCTATGGTGGATGTGCCATCACGTATGCTGTGGCCTGCTGGGGCAGAAGTCTGAGGGACACTAATAGACTCAACAAGATCATCAAGAAGGCCGGACATGTTGTGGGGGAGGAGCTGGACTCTCTGACTGTTGTGTCGGAGGAGGATGTTGTCCAAAATCAGGACTATTCTGGACTGTCCCTCCACCCGCTCCACAAAGTGCTGGTCAAGAGCTCATTTAGCAACAGACTGTTACTGCCACGATGCTCCACCGAGAGACACGGGAAATCATTCCTGCTGTCGCCATCAAACTACTGAACTCTGTGCTGTAAATCCGATTGTGAAGTCATTGTGCAATATTAATCCACTTATAAACTGTACATGATCATGAATATGTAAATAGACAAGGATAGTAGAGTTAAGCTTATTGTAAAACTGTTGATATCGGGGGTTTAGTCGATTAATAAAGACACTTTATAAGTTAAGTTAAATGGGGTAGACATTATATAGAGCTATTGTATTTTATTTTTATATATATATATATATATATATATATATATATATATATATATATATATATATATATATATAGTTTTAACACTTACTGTTTCTACTGGTCGGTTGCACATGTAACGAAAATAATTTCCCCTTGGGGATAAATAAAAGTTATTCTGATTCTGATACTGCTGCTGAGGGGAGGAGGAGAGGCTGAGGGGGAGGAGGAGAGGCTGAGGGGGAGGATCTACTGCTGCTGAGGGGAGGAGGAGGAGGAGAGGAGGAGAGGCTGAGGGGAGGCTCTACTGCTGCTGAGGGGAGGAGGAGAGGCTGAGGGGGAGGCTCTACTGCTGCTGAGGGGAGGAGGAGAGGCTGAGGGGGAGGCTCTACTGCTGCTGAGGGGAAGAGGAGAGGAGGAGAGGGATTCAAGATCAGGAGTCACTCTTGTCTGGATTCAAGTGCTTTTATCTCAGAAAGTCTGGATTTTGATGTGACGATAATAAACTCATGCTTGGATTAAACACAAGCGTCTGGTCTTTCTCGTATAAATCTGACGGACAGTGAACCCCTGAATGGAATAACGTTCAGTCCACGAGCTCAAACGCTGTGGAGTCCAGCCTCTGAGGAGCTCCATGTGCATCTGTCACCTCCACATCCTTTAACTGTGTGTGTTTGTTTGTTTGGTTCCCACCTCCACACAACACACAGAGTAATCCTGGTAATCCTTTAATCACGGCGTCGTTAAATCACTGAGGCCCAGAGTCAAAGCTCGTCTGAAACACAAAAGAAATCATGAACAGATTCAGAAACAAACAAACGCAATTAAATGTTATGGGACTGAACTGGAGTTGATTTAAAGTAGTTCAGTCGTGGTTTGGACCTGGTTCAGTCCTGGTTTAGACCTGGTTTAGTCCAGGTTTAGTCCAGGTTCAGTCCTGGTTTAGTCCTGGTTTAGTCCTGGTCCCACCCTGGTTTAGTCCTGGTTTAGTCCTGGTCCAGTCCTGGTTCAGTCCTGGTTCAGTCGTGGTTTAGACTTGGTTTAGTCCAGGTTTAGTCCGGGTTTAGTCCTGGTTTAGTCCTGGTTTAGTCCTGGTTTAATCCTGATCTAGTCCTGGTCCCGCCCTTGTCCAGTCCTGGTCCAGTCCTGGTTCTAGTCCTGGTCCAGTCCTGGTTCTAGTCCTGGTCCAGTCCTGGTTCAGTCCTGGTTCAGCCCTGGTTCAGTCCTGGTCCCGCCCTGGTTCAGTCCTGGTTCAGTCCTGGTTTAGTCCTGGTCCAGTCCTGGTTTAGTCCTGGTTCAGCCCTGGTTCAGTCCTGGTCCTGGTCCAGTCCTGGTCCCGCCCTGGTTTAGTCCTGGTTCAGTCCTGGTCCAGGTTCAGTCCTGGTCCAGGTTCAGTCCTGGTCCTGGTTCAGTCCTGGTCCCGCCCTGGAGGGTCCCAGCTGTGGTTCAGGGTCACTGCTCTTGTGGAGCTTCATCTGGAGCGGCTCATGTCGTGTTTGTGAGACTCAGGATCAAATCATAATCAATATTAAATAATGTCGACTTTTGTAAATCACTGGTTCATTGCAGCTGCTTTTATATTTATGACAAATACTATTATATTTATTACAAATGTCTGGTATCTGGGGTTTAATTCAGTAACTTTTACAGAGGATACGTTTTACTTTTACTTCACTACATTTGAGCGCAGGTATCTGTACTTTTTACTCCACCACATTTTTGAACAGGACTGAAAAGTTAAAGGTACTTTCTACTTGGTTTATGCGTGTTTATGGTGACATTCTGCTATAATTTATAATATAATATAATAATAATAATATAACAGGCTGCAGCTGAACTAGGACTGACATCCACTTGGACTGTGGAGCCACAACCACTCAAGAGGGAGTTCATCCAGGCAGACGAAACAACAACAAACAAACAACAAAACTAAACAATTTTTAAAAAAAGTCTAGAAACATTGACAATCACATACAAAAACAATATGTCGCTAACCATAAAAAAGAGTCAGTGTTTCTCAGGAGAGTTGTCTTTGGGTCGATGTCAGCAAATGTTACAGTTCGTTTTCCGTCCAGAGACAGCAGGGGGCGACGACTGGAGCTTCAAACGCTCCGAAAACACACGTGCCGTCACCACACGGACCACACGGTTTAATGAGGTAAACGTGCTGCTTTAAATAAGATGTTTCTGAGTCCAAGTGTTGAACAAATGAATTGTGTTGAGTTGAAGTGTCTTCTGCTTCCCCTGCAGTCAGCAAACAAGCTAACTAAGCTCTGCACAATCACAGCAACGACGAGAAACTACTTTCACTTTACATTTCACCCTTTAAAGTTCATTTGCGTGTAACATTGGCTCAGAGACAGACGCCTCTGAAGCCGCTCTGCTCTTCCGCTCATTTGGCCCCCGTTAGCGTAGCACGTTTGGTAATTAGCCTGTGCGTCGAGGTGATGTGATCTGGCACAGATTCTACGCCGCGCTGTGATCCGGGTCGGCAAACATCTGTCGGAGAACGTGTCCAGAGCTGCCACGTCTCTCTGCGCCGGGACGAGACGATGGAAACACGCCGCAGAAGATTCTGACGAGGTGTGGTCTAATTAGTCCATCAGCTTTGTGCTGTGTTGTTGTTGAAAGAAAGAAAGAAAAAATACTGGTACATTATGTTACATTTTATCAGCATTATTGTTTTTTCTTGTTTTAGCCGTTTTCTGATTTTAATGCAATTTTATTCTGTTTATATTATCTTGTGTATGAACTGTGCTCTACAAATAAACTGAAGTGTTGCTTAAACCTCTTCATTTCCTGTTAGAGATCGTTCTACAAACTTGACTTCTTGAAGCTGTAGTACCATGATTTTCACACCACAAAAAGTTTGTAATTAAAGGAAACATATTGTGCATTTTTCATAATGTTTTAGCCTTTAACATGCTCATGAGTATCTTAAATTTGCTATTGTATATTTTTCAAACAACAAAAAATGTTTCTAATTCATTAAATGACAGTTTTTATCAGCTTTGTATGAAGTGACACTTACCACACCGCACTGAGCGCATCCAGCCAGCAGATGGCGCCAGTGCAATGTACAAGCTAGTAAAGTTATCCGTCACAAACGTTATTCACCTTATTCCTGAAGTTGCCATACGCGCCGCCGTCTTGTTTCCGTTGTAGTTCACACGGAGCAGACGAGCTCAACAGAAAATAAGTTCTACTCGACTAAAAAGACGTTTTCAGGAAATCGCTGCGTTGTTGACTTGTTGTTGCTCGTGTTCATTAAACATTTTACACAAATCAATCTACTTTATGTAACATTTTAGCGGCAAGACTTTTCCGTTGTTCTTCATTAGCTTTAACGGAGTTCTCGTCAAACGGAAGTGCGTTTACAACAGAAGTTTGAATCTGTGGCAAAAAACGGCAAAAGTGGGCGGGGCGGAATAAGGTGAATAAGGACGATTAGCAGTAGCAGTTATCGTGTTCAGATGACAGAAATGCTCAGAATGAGTCTGGAGATGACTTAAGGACTTAAAACAGCCGAAGATTCTCTGATAAGTGACGTATGAAGTCTGAAAATACGTCCCGGACAGATGGAGTTCAGCAGGAAGTGTGTTTGATGCTCAGAGAGGGAGGCTTTTCTGATAAACATTCCTCAAATGAATGTAACTCCAGGTGTGTTGTTGATGAAGAACATTGTTAGAACAGGATTAACATCATTATTATGTGTAGTATATTATTCTGCCCCGCCCACTTTTGCCGCTTTTTGCCACAGATACGCACTTTTGTTCTAAACGCACTTCCGTTAAAGTTAATGACGAACGAGGGAAAAGTCTCACCGCTAAAATGTTACATAAAGTAGATTGATTTGTGTAAAATGTTTAATGAACACGAGCAACAACAAGTCACAACGCAACGATTTCCTGAAAACGTCTTTTTAGTCGAGTAGAACTTATTTTCTGTTGAGCTCGTCTGCTCCGTGTGAACTACAACGGAAACAAGACGGCGGCGCGTACGACAACTTCAGGAATAAGACGAATATGATGAACTAGCTCTGGTTTTCATGATTTTATCAACTAAACATCGTAATAGACTTTTAAGCACAGCTCGTCTGCCTATCTCTTTCCTTTTTGTAGCCAAACATCAGGTGTGGACTCACCGTTAGGCAACGGGCCACAATTGCCTTGGGCCCCCAACCTGAAGGGGCTCCCAATAAGACCCCCGCCCCCTGGATCATCATCACGCCCTGACAAGACGCGGAGACGATTGCTTTTCCCTCAATATCCCAGAAAAGTGGTGCAGTGTACTTCTAAACAAGAAAAGAGCAGAGAAAATACTCGATTGTCAAATATATGAATTCTGCTCAAGCCTTGTACCCCTAAAGCTAAACAGTAAATTAAATTCAACTTTATAAAATTACAAATGAATTTAAATGAGCAGGAACCTGTGCAACTAACAAATGGGAAATATAAACTGAACATAAACTCACTTAATCAATTCTATCCACTCCTTTTATGGTTATTCCACACAAATCAATGAAAGTAAAGCGTCTCTGTCCTGTTTGTGTTGATCGCTGATGTATTTGAACAAAACTGAGCCCAGACGTGGCGTAGAGTCAAAAACAAAACATAATCAGATGAAAATCCCACGGGCTGCTTAACCTGTGACTAGTTTTGGTTAATTTATTCCTTTTTATCCACATCTGATAAAAGGAAACTCTCAGCTGCTGGACGTGTTCAACATGAAAAGAAAGCTGTGAGCCGCTTATTTACATCAAATCAAACATTCTGGGATGAATTAGAGTCAGTTTGTTTTCCAAAAGCGGGGTTCACGGTGGCAGAGCGGCTAGAGCTTCTGCCTCTCAATAAGGAGATCGTGGGTTCGAATCCCGGACCACCCCAACATCACACGATCTCTCTGGGTGGAGTCTGCATGTCCTCCCCGTGTTACCGTGGGTTCTCTCTGGGTTCTCTGGCTCCTCCCACCGTCCAAACACATGACTGTGTAGGTTAATTGACAACTCTAAATTGTCCGTAGTGAATGAATGTGAGAGTGAATGGTTGTCTGTCCTTGTCTGTCTCTCTGTGTTTGCTGTGATGAGTTGGCCACTGTCCAGGGTGTACCCCGCCTAAGGCCCAAAGTCACTGGGATAGGCTCCAGTCACCCGCGACCCCTAACGGGAATAAGCGGTAGAAAATGAATGATGAATGAATGTTTTCCAAAAGCACAAACTGAAATTCAGAAAAAATAAATAGGACTTTTATATGGATTCCACCTGGACTTTTTTACTTTATTAAACTTCCCTAAAACTCATTTTTTGTTAAATTAGCTTCAGCTTTAAAGAGGAATTGTCAAAACCAACAAAAGCCAACAGTAATGTCAATCAGACAAACTCTACAAACACAGCTTCACTTCTTCATAGATTTATCAAAGAAAATGTAGTTGGACTTTAAAGTCTGATGTTCCTCTTTGCAGAGCTTGTTTCAGTGGAATCAGAGTAAATCAGACACAAAACTCCAGAGTCTGAGCTTCACAAAGAGTCAGACAATAGTGTGTGTCCAAAGGATCAGAAACAGCTTCAGTTTGAGGCTCGTTTTAGTCAGACATTAAAAACAGGTCCGAGTGACAACGATTTCAATAATCCCATTGAGATATGAACCATAAACCAGGTCAAACATCTGTGTCTTGCTTGTTTCCATGGAGAAGAGCAAAACCACAGACCCTTTAAAATGTGACGTGTCAAAATTCTAGAAGGAGTCGACTGTAAATGTTTGAATGATTGTCTCACATTAGATCTAAAAGTGTTTGTGTTGGAAAAAAGCAACACATTTTAATTTCCAGAGTAAAAGGTCAGTTAGTTTGCTTTTCTGTAACAAACAATGGACAAAATACAATGTTCCAGCATTAAAATAGTATTTTAGCTTCAAAAGAATCAAATTTCTGGAACAGTATCTAATATATCTCTAGATAAAATGAAAATGATTGTGGGCTCAACATTTCTGTGAATATTTTTCAGTAAAACCCATTAATCTGGATTGTTCCTTCATCAAAAATGCAAAGAGTTGATTATAATTTCCTAAAACATGATGTAAAATACAATAATAAATGTGTTTAAGCCGCTCTGATGTCGCTCACATGTGTCTGAGGCTTTTATTTTTTACAAAATCATCTACATTTATCATATTTTGTGATATTCTGAGGTTAATCCCAGTTTCTCAGTGAAATCACATCACGTTCCACTTCACTTTTGCCTCCGTTCTGAATGTACAATGTTTTTCTTTACAAACATTTAAAGGGTCAATAACATATCCATCAATACAAGCAGGTGGCAGACGCACAAAAGTGACATGATGCAGCTTTAATCCCCACAGAAGCACAAACACTGTGGTTTTTTCCGCTCGTGCTCGTCGGTTCTCTGTGCTCCACCTGTTCCTTCATGAATCTGTGGTGCTTTTCTCGTCTTGATCTCTGTCCTGGAGCGTTTGTACGACATGCGTTCGGACACCTTCCCCCAGGACCTTTAGCTTAAGCGCTGTTCGTTAGCGTAGCGTCGACCGGGCCTGTTAGCTTAGCGCGGCTTCATTAAAGAAACATGTCTCCGGTCTGCACTTTTCTAACGCAGGATGAATAAATGATGGGGCTTTGTGCGCACACAGCGGTTTGTATTGTTCGGAGTGAGACGTGTGTGCTGTAAAAACACAAACAACATCAGTCTGTACCGTTTCCACACACATAAGTACTAGGTTTGTGCTATGCTAACGGGAATTATGGACCCTTTAAAATGAGATGTCATCAAAATTCTGGACTGGAGACAAAATGAAGTCGACTGTGAATGTTTGAATGATTGTCTCACATTAGATCTAAAAGTGTTTGTGTTGGAAAAAAGCAAAACATTTGAATTTCCAGAGTAGAAAGGTCAGTTAGTTTGCTTTTCTATAACAAACCATGGACAAAATTGTAGTTTAGCTTCAAAAGAATCTAATATATCTCAAGAAAAAATGAAAAATGATTGTGGGCTCAACATTTTTGTGAGTATTTTCCAGTAAAACCCATAAATCTGGATTGTTCCATCTTTTAAAATGCAGAGAGTTGATCATAATTTCTTAAATATAATGTAAAACACAATAATAAATGTGTTTAAAGCAGCTCTGATGTCGCTCACATGTGTCTGAGGCTTTACATTTGCCAATATCATCTACATTTTTCATATTTTGTGATATTCTGAGGTCAATCCCAGTTTCTCAGTGAAATCACAATTTGTTGCACTGAAACTTTTGCCTCCACGCTCGTTCACGCCATAGACCGCACATATCTATGGACTATGGGATTGTGACGTCACCCATAGTGTTTGGCTCCAGACAAATGAAGCCCATCATGGCTAGCAGTTATAGCGGCTAAAGTGGAGCTAGCAGTTATAGCGGCTAAAGTGGAGCTAGCAGTTATAGCGACTAAAGTGGAGCCAGACTCCATATTTAAATCCGAGTGCGTATCGTGGCAACCACACGGACCAATCAGGAGGAGGTTGCTAACGGTCTCCGCCCCTCGGTGGGAGGAGACGGTGGCAACGTGCGGCGCTAGCTGTCAATCAAACCTGTTGCTAACACGAGCAAAAATGGCCCCTGGAAAAGGAAGCACCTGATTGGTCAGTTATTATTGTAATAACTTGATTTATGAACAACCAACGAGAAAAAAACACCAGGATCATGTAGAGTGAGTCAGACGGACATTTTAGTTCCAGATGTGAGTTTGACAGAAACAGTTACAGAGTAAAGGCTCCAGTGTCACAGAAAGTGAACGGCAGCTCGACTTTATGGACCCAGGAGCCTCCATAGCTGCTTCCTATTTGGAACACGGCGGCTAGCATGCTAACATGGTCCACTGATATGTACGGTCTATGGTTCACGTGGCTCACACGTGTTTAATATAAAAACATTTTTGGTGGTTTTAGAAACAGTTAAAAAGAACATTTCCGTCTATTTTATTTAAATACTGAAAATAATTAAGTCCTGTCTATAATTATAATGTGCAACGATAGAAAAAGGCTGGTTCCAAGAGGCTGCAGTACCTCGCACGGCCACTAATCAATCTGCTCGCAGAAACAGGGGGCGTGCCTTATCCAGTTCATTTAATACATCCATGAGTTTACCGTTACAGTGAAGCTAACAACAACTAGCATGCTAACATCGCACTTCCGTTTTTTCCGGACAATAAAACGCTCTTTAATCAGACGCAGACGACACACTACACTCTCAGAGAGCTGCTTTTATTATATATCCTCCCTGGACGACACAGATTTGACTTAAGTACATGAAAGTAATAAATGAACTGTATGAGAATGCAGGTCCACAGGGCGTCGTTCAAACAGGACTCACAGTGTTGTTCCCACGTCTCGGCCTGACTCTGCCCCAGGACACGGTTTAATAAAACATGTCCGACCCCTGCTGCCTGTCGCTAACACCCAAATAATTACATGCGGAGCGCTAACGGACGGAAGGTGAAAGGTCAAACTGTTCACACTTTTCTTGCAAACGTCTGATGGCAGCAGAACAAAAGTGTAAGATCTGGACCAAGAGTTCACATCTTTGGTGCACTGTAAAACATAATGTGAACAAAAAACACGAAAACCAAAGCTGCAAATCACAGTCTTTGACAGAACCAGCACATCATCATTATTATCATTAACATTATCATTATTAAAGCCGTTTGAATGAGTCTGAAAGCGAGTGCTTTTGTAAAATGACTAGTATATTACACCAGTGGTTCTCAAACTTTTTCAATTGCGACCCCTAAAATAAAAATAGTTCACATTCGTGACTCCCAAACACAAAAAATAGGTGACACACAATGTGATAAATTAGCGTTATTTCTAATGTTTGATTTTATTTCGAGAATATAGACCTAGAAAATGACTTTAATCGGCCGACAAATAGGAATCTACATTTACCACTGCATTTGAAGGGTGTGAAGCCTTGTTTAAGACTATTGTATACATTTTTCCCATCATCTGGGGGCCCTGGAAATCATTTCGCGACTCCCATTGGGGTCCCAACCCCTAGTTTAAGAACCACTGTATTATACAACTAACTGTTGCAAAGTGTTTCCAGAAGTCGTAGCACAGTTATCTGGCCTGACCAGTCATTCCCACCATCTTTAAATATCTTTAAATTTTTAAAGAAAGTGTGTTTGGGCCTGATCACTAAACCCTCTACTTCCTCTATTTTGCGGCAACCGAGCCAATCAGAGCCGTGAGAGGAGAACGTCACATCCGTGTGCCGCGATTACGAGCGACAACAGGCAAGAGGCGTCCACCACAGAGAAAATGTTGGGGCTTCTCTGTTTTAAAGACCAGGACGTGTCGTTCAAACCACAACCAGAGGAAGATTTACAGCCACACGACCATAGAACTATAATTAAACCTGGAAGATGAATCCAAAATGGCGCCCTGTTTATCCCATGTGAGTGAGCTCATTGGCGCATTACCCCAAAACAGTTCTTTACTTCCGCGTTACTTCCTGATACGGAGGCGGCCATCTTTGCTTTAGGGACACCACATGACCACAATCCCCCATGATGCTTTGAGCGACGTGAACGACCAGCAGCTGCAGGTCTTTGTGTTAGCGTTAGCTTGTGTGATTGTAATTGTGTTCTTCATGTTAGACACACGTGAAGCGTCTGAAATGAAATAAAATACAACTTACAGGTGTCTCTAGTCGAGCCTTTTCCACGAGCTTCTGTTTGTATCGTCCGACGCTCGTTCACGTGACTCACACATGTTTGTGTGACGTCACTTCATATAAAAACGGTAATTTCTGTGATTTTAGAAACGGTAGAAAAGAACATTTCTTTCTATTTTATTTAAATACTGATAATAATTCAGTCCTGTCTGTGATTATAATGTGACATTTTAGAAAAAGGCTGGTTCCAAGAGGCTGCAGTACCTCACACGACCACTAATCAATCTGGGACACAGACAGAGGGGGCGGGGCTTATCCAGTTCATTTAACACATCCATGGTCTGATCTCTAAACCCTCTACTTCCTCAGAGCCGTGAGAGGAGAACGTCACATCCGTGTGCCGCAATTACAACCAATAACGAACAAGAAGCGTCCACCACAGAGAAGATGTTGGGGCTTCTCTGTTTTAAAGACCAGGACGTGTCGTTCAAACCACAGCCAGAGGAAGATTTACAGCCACACGACAGGCACAGCACAAACCGGACTGTCCTGGGGCTGTCGTCACGTCCTCTTCGTCTGATTGACACATGTTTGTCCCGCCCCCTGAAGTCAGATTATGTGGCGGCGTCTCCAGAATAATGACAGGATTGAATAAAACATGGAGATTAGAATGAACGTAACAATTATCTCCAGTTAACTGTATTTTACAATTGTTAACAGTTGACAACAACAAACTACTCATATTAGCGCTCAAAATGATAACAAAAAGCAGGAGTTTCCTCCGAAAAGTAAAAAGGATGGCGGCGCTAGCATCGCCCAAAGCTAACGTTAGCATCCTTGGATAAGGTCACACGTTTGCGCCGCTGGACACTTTATTCTTCTCTGTGTCTTTGTGTCTGTGTTAAAAATCCTAAACTCTGCGTTTGCTCCAGTGGGCGGGGCTACCGCGCTCAAATTGAGCCGCCGACTGTAGGCCGCCATGTTTGCAATCTGCTGCTGACCACTAGGGGCCGCTGTGGAAGTAGAATTATTCAATGCAAGTCAATGGGGAGTTAGACGTTTCAAAACCTACTTTAGAGCCTGAGGCTCAAAATACGGCTTTGGTCTCAAACGTTAGCTTAGGGCTCTGTGACGTTAGCTTACGGCTCTGTGACGTTAGCTTACGGCTCTGTGACGTTAGCTTACGGCTCTGTGACGTTAGCTTACGGCTCTGTGACGTTAGCTTACGGCTCTGTGACGCTAGCTTACGGCTCTGTGACGTTAGCTTACGGCTCTGTGACGTTAGCTTACGGCTCTGTGACGCTAGCTTACGGCTCTGTGACGTTAGCTTACGGCTCTGTGACGTTAGCTCACGGCTCTGTGACGTTAGCTTACGGCTCTGACGCTGGTTTAGCCTGTGATTTTTTAAAGTTCGTGCATAGTTCGGCCATTTTGAATTCTCCATGACTGAGCCGCATTATCATGAAGGGGGCGGAGCCACAACCGTCTGTCCACTATTTTTATGTCTATGGTTTGCTCTTGTATGGCACAGTGGGTGAAAGAGCTGCTGTTCTGCATTGAAATGAATGGACTGAGGTGTGTTTGTGGCCTTCACTCAGATGCCGACAAAACAAACCAAACTGACTCTGAGGAAAGGACTGGAGAAGTGTGTGTACTGGAAATTAACCGTAACTAAAGCTGATGGATGTTGTGTCCTTGAGCAAGACACTTCACGCCCCTAAGAAAGAATGAAGGACTGAGCCAGGTCTAAAACAGGATTCAGCCAGGACTAACTAATCAGAACTTTGACATCGATGTGCCGTATAATATAATAAAACCTTTATAGAGCGTGTTGTGTGTCTTTTCTTTTCATTTTGAGTGAATCCTTTATGAACCAGGACTAAACCCGGACTAAACCAGGGCTAAACCAGGACTAAACCCGGACTAAACCAGGGCTAAACCAGGACTAAACCAGGACTAAACCAGGACTAAACCAGGACTAAACCAGGACTAAACCAGGGCTAAACCCGGACTAAACCAGGACTAAACCAGGACTAAACCAGGACTAAACCAGGATTAAACCAGGACTAAACCAGGGCTAAACCCGGACTAAACCAGGACCAAACCCGGACTAAACCAGGACTAAACCAGGACTAAACCCGGACCAAACCAGGACTAAACCAGGACTAAACCAGGACTAAACCAGGACTAAACCAGGACTAAACCAGGACTAAACCAGGACTAAACCAGGACTAAACCAGGACTAAACCAGGACTAAACCAGGACTAAACCCGGACTAAACCAGGACTAAACCAGGACTAAACCAGGACTAAAACCCGGACTAAACCAGGACTAAACCAGGACTAAACCAGGACTAAACCCGGACTAAACCAGGACTAAACCAGGTCTGAACCAGGACTGAACTGGGACTGAACCAGGACTAAACCCGGACTAAACCAAGACTAAACCAGGACTGAACCAGGACTAAACCAGGACTAAACCCGGACTAAACCAGGTCTAAACCAGGACTAAACCAGGACTAAACCAGGACTGAACCAGGTCTAAACCAGAACTAAACCAGGACTAAACCCGGACTAAACCAGGTCTAAACCAGAACTAAACCAGGACTAAACCAGGTCTAAACCAGAACTAAACCAGGACTAAAACCCGGACTAAACCAGGACTAAACCAGGACTAAACCAGGACTAAACCAGGACTAAACCAGGACTAAACCAGGTCTAAACCAGGACTAAACCAGGACTAAACCCGGACTAAACCCGGACTAAACCAGGACTAAACCAGGACTGAACCAGGACTAAACCAGGACTAAACCCGGACTAAACCAGGTCTAAACCAGAACTAAACCAGGACTAAACCAGGACTAAACCCGGACTAAACCAGGTCTAAACCAGAACTAAACCAGGACAAAACCAGGACTAAACCAGGTCTAAACCAGGTCTAACTGTCACCCTTTTCATCTCGGCTTGAGTCGGCTCCAGCTTCTTCTCTTCTTCTTGTAATGACTTCTTTAAATTGCTTTGAAACTTTGCCAAAGACGCTGCTTCTTTGACAAAGTTTTAATTGGAACAGTAATTGCTCTTCGGAAAGATCCACACAAAGTTTTGTGTTTGTTTTAATGTTATTTCAAAACTGCTTTTAGAGAATTTGGAGGAAAATATGAACAGAACGTGATTATAAACCAGGACTGAACCAGGACTAAACCAGGATTAAACCAGGTCTAACCCAGGTCTAAACCAGGACTAAACCAGGTCTAAACCAGGACTAAACCAGGTCTAAACCAGGACTAAACCAGGACTGAACCAGGACTAGACCAGGACTAGACCAGGACTAAACCAGGACTAGACCAGGACTAAACCAGGACTAAACCAGGACTGAACCAGGACTGAACCAGGACTAAACCAGGACTGAACCAGGAATAAACCAGGACTGAACCAGGACTAAACCAGGACTGAACCAGGACTGAACCAGGACTGAACAAGGATTAAACCAGGACTGAACCAGGACTAAACCAGGACTAAACCAGGACTAAACCAGGACTGAACCAGGACTGAACCAGGACTGAACAAGGATTAAACCAGGACTGAACCAGGACTAAACCAGGACTAAACCAGGACTGAACCAGGACTGAACAAGGATTAAACCAGGACTGAACCAGGACTAAACCAGGACTAAACCAGGACTGAACCAGGACTGAACCAGGACTAAACCAGGATTAAACCAGGACTAAACCAGGTCTAAACCAGGACTGAACCAGGACTGAACCAGGACTAAACCAGGGCTAAACCAAGACTAAGTTATGAGACAAGACCAGAACAGATCATGACTAAACTAGGACTAGACCAGAACTAAACCAGGACTAGACCAGGACTAAATCAGGACTAGACCAGGACTAAACCAGGACTAGACCAGGACTAAACCAGCAGTAAACTAGGATTAAACTACAAATATGGACCAGTGGTAAAACAGGACTAAAGCAGGACCAGGACTAAAGCAAGATCCCAATCAGGCCTAAACCAGGTCCAAATCAGGTCTAGACCAGGTCCAAACCAGGTCCCAATCAGGTCTAGACCAGGTCCAAACCAGATCTAAACCAGGTCCAAATCAGGTCTAAACCAGGTCCCAATCAGGTCTAGACCAGGTCCAAACCAGATCTAAACCAGGTCCAAATCAGGTCTAGACCAGGTCCAAACCAGGTCTAAACCAGGTCCAAATCAGGTCTAGTCCAGGACTAAATCAGGTCTAAACAAAGACTAAACCAGGTCTAAACTTCCCTCTCTTCTTTGACATTAATTCTGAGTTTAAAAGTTGAAACCCTGATCCAAAGCTGAATCTCCCTGACAGCTCGACAGCCGAGTGTGATTCCTCCTAACGACCCGGTGCTTGGCTCAAAGGCACAGTGTCAGAGACTTGACCCAGAAATGTGTCTTCTGATTCAAACGGCAGAACAGACTGCGTTTCCCAGAGTGCCGCGGGGCTGGCTCATTACACTGAACTGTCAGGACTCGCAACAACAACAGCTCTATCGCTTCAAAAGTCGTTTTATCAGCGTTTGTGCTCGACATGAGACACGGCAGCATCATGAACTCCTCTGGTACGTCGTCTAACACTTAAAGGAGATGTACATTTGACTTAAATGAGCTTTAAATGGTTTTCCTTCATCATTTAAAGTTTAAAATGTTGACTGTCTTAAAAACATAGAAGGAGCGTACATGTGTCAGGTCATTTTACACAGTTTGCAGCGGTCAAAATGCATCCTGAGCATCTAATTATTCATCATAAGTTAGCACGTTTCAGAATGATCAAAGCAGAGTTTACCATCACAGTAAAGCTAACAACAGCTAGCATGCTAACAGTGCACTTCCTGCTTTTTGGAGCATAAAACCATGGATGTATTAAATGAACTGGATAAGACACGCCCCCTCTGTCTGTGTCCCAGGTTGATTAGTGGCCGTGCGAGGTACTGCAGCCTCTTGGAACCAGCCTTTTTCTAAAATGTCACATTATAATCACAGACAGGACTGAATTATTATCGGTATTTAAATAAAATAGAAGGAAATGTTCTTTTCTACAGTTTATAAAATCACACAAATTACCGTTTTTATATGAAGTGGGGGATTGTCGTCACGTGGCGCCCTAAAGCAAAGATGGCCGCCTCCGTATCAGGAAGTAAAACAAAGATGGCCGCCTCCGTATCAGGAAGTAAAACAAAGATGGCCGCCTCCGTATCAGGAAGTAAATGCGGAAGTAACCCCAAAAAAGTTTTGGGGTCATGCGCCAATGAGCTCACTCCATAGGGATAAACAGGACGGCCATTTTGGATTCATCTTCCAGGTTTTATTATAGTTCTATGCATAAAACCCAGACAAATCAAATCAAATCAAATCAATTTATTTTTATAATGCCCAAAATCACAACAACAGTTGCCTCGATGGGCCACAGGTAAAAGCAGTTCAGATAACTGTCCCAGAATGCCCCTGTCCTTTGACACTCCTTCAAGCGAGGAAAACTACAAAACCCCATGGGACAAAGTATAAACCTCGGGAGAACCACAGTGAAGGAGAGATCCTACTCCCACGGACGGACAGGCTGCAGATGAACTAGGACTGACATCCACTTGGACTGTGGAGCCAGAACCACTCAAGAGGGAGGTGGCTTTAAAGAGTTCCTCCAGGAGGACGAGGAGCAGTCCACCAGTGTAGAGAGATCCTCCAGCAGGAGATGAGGAACAGTTCATCTAAGTAGATGGAGTTGGTCCAGGCAGACGAGGTGTGGCTAATCCAGGGTTGAGGGAGTTCCTCCAGGCGGGTGGCGCATAGATCGTCCAGTGTAGAGATCGATCCTCCAGACAGATGGGGGTGGGGGGGTCGTCACTGGAGCAGCCGCCGCAGTGTCTGAAACAGTCTCCACTCCCCGGGGGAAGTGGAGAGAAAGAGAAACATGTGAACAGCAATGAACAGACTACAGTTGAAGTAATATTAAATATTGTTGATAGGTAAAGTAGGAAGAACCAGAGGACAGTGTTCAAGATGCTATACTTCCCCCCCCAGCAGAGTTGCTCCAAGGGCAGCGTAGCTGAAACTGTAGGTTTTTATTTCTGTTCCTAACTGGCCTGAACATAAGCTATTTCAAAGAGGAACGTTTTGAGCCTGGTCTTAAATGTAGAGACTGTGTCGGCCTCTTTTACATGAACAGGAGCTGGTTCCATAACATAGGAGCTTGGTAGCTAAATGCTCGACCTCCTACTGTGCTTTTAGAGACTCTGGGGACTAACAATAGTCCAGCATTTTGAGAACGAAGAGCTCTGTTTGGATGGTACGCTACTATTGCATCTTTGAGGTAGGATGGGGCCATATTGTTTAAAGCTTTATAAGTCAGGAGGAGGATTTTAAATTTGATTCTAAACTCAACAGGAAGCCAGTGAAGAGACTCTAACACTGGTGAAATATGATCTCTTCTTCTAGTACCTGTTAATAATCTTGCTGCTGCATTTTGAACCAGTTGAAAGCTTCTTATAGAGCTTTTAGGACACGCTATAAGCAGAGCGTTACAATAGTCTAATCTGGATGTGACAAATGCATGGATGAGTTTTTCGGCATCATCTCTGGGCAGGATTTTTCTAATTTTGGTTATGTTACACAAATGAAAGTAGGCTGTTTTACAGGCTTGATTTATATGAGCTTTGAACGAGAGATCTTGGTCAAATAGGACCCCAAGGTTTCTTACAGTAGAGCTGGGGGCTACAGTGATATTGTCCAGAGAAACTATCTGGTCAGATAAAGAGTCTCGCAGGTGCTTAGGGCCCAGCAGAATGACCTCGGTTTTTTTCAGGGTTAAGGAGCAGATAATTAAGAGTCATCCAAGTTTTTATGTCTTTCACGCAGGCACTAAGTCTGTCTACTTGATGGGTCTGATCAGGTTTCATTGATAAATACAGCTGAGTGTCATCTGCATAGCAGTGGAAGTTAATGCCATGCTTTCTGATGATCATACCTAAGGGCAGCATATAAAGTGTGAACAGAACTGGACCGAGTACTGAACCCTGCGGCACACCGTAGGTTACTTTAGAACATGGGGAAGATCTCTGGTTTACATTAACAAACTGGTACCTATCAGATAGATAGGATTTAAACCAGCTTAGGGCGGTTCCACTGACACCTACATCACATTCTAACCTCTGCAGTAGAATGTTGTGGTCGATGGTGTCAAACGCTGCGCTGAGGTCCAACAGAACCAGGATTGAGACCTGTCCATCATCAGCAGCTAATAACAGATCATTTGTGACTTTAACTAGTGCAGTTTCAGTGCTGTGGTGCGCACGAAACCCTGACTGAAAAACTTCAAATAAATTATTGTCCTGCAGGTGGCGACAAAGCTGTTTAATCACAATTCTTTCAGCAGCACGGTGTGGTCTGACTCTGACCTGAGAGCTGTTTTTACACCGGAATGAAACAGTTTACTTTAATACATGGACAAATCTGGTAAAGCCCTTTAGAAGACAAAGACGACGATATTATCCTTGTATCCATATAATCTATAACATTTGTGCATCATTATTTTACTTTGAACATTCAGTGGCGGACTTAAAGTGCGTATGACAGGTTTTCACGATTTTCTAATTTTGACTTTATTCAGTGTATTAATACCTGTTGTAAATATAAATTATAGTTTTATGCCAATCAAGCAGCTATTTGTGGAGAAAAGTTGAAAAATATGTTCAAAATTACAGGAAGTAAACAAACTGATGACATCACGCTGGGGAGACAAAGGTTATGCAGAATTTACATAAAATAAATTACTTTTTTTGAACCTTTGTACATGAATTCAACAAAATAAAGGTGTTAACATGTATTTTTATTTGTAAAATAAACAAATCTGTGACATGTGAGGAGGTTTGGCCCACTGTATAGGATGGTTGCTATGGTAATTTACTAGTGTGATGTCATCATTTACAACCAGGAAGTAAAACAAAAAACCTAAAACATTGCTAAACCGCAGTGACATTTGTGAATTTTTTTAACACAATTTGAAACATATTTATCTTAACTGCATGTTTGTCAAATGAGTCGTCCGACCTGTCAGAGGCCCTTTAACATCAGGCAACAAGCCACAATTGCCTTGGGCCCCCAACCTGAAGGGGCCCCCAATCAGATGACCTTAACGATCATTTTAGACGCACGGCTCTGAAACAGTTCTGTCAATATCACAGTAAAGTGGTGCAGTGCACTTTAAACGAGAAAAAAAACACAAAGTAGTTTGGACTTGTCAAATGTATTAATTTAGCTCCAGCCACGCCCTAATAAAGATAAATAGTATGTAAAATATAACAGTTCAGAATATTATGAACTGAATATCATGTATTTAAATCAGCTGAACGTGTGTTAAAATATGGTATGATTTCTTTAATATTCTTCTGGGGAAAGATCTCCAGCCTGTTTAACGCTCTTTAGAACATGTAGCAGATGAATTACACGTCTCCAATAGTTCACTGACCACTCCAGATTTATGAACCTTCACCACACGTAAAAGACAAGCAAACAAAACCGAAACAACAAATGCCCAACGCTTTCTTCAAAGTACAATTTAAGAGACACAACAGAAAAGATAAAGAAAATCACATTTGATAAAATTTGCCTCGGGCCCCTGAATTCCTAGGTCCGCCTCTTTGAACATTTGAACTCACAATCTTAAAACATCTAAAACAAATTAATAAAATAAACAACTGACTTGGTGCTGGTTTCCACTGGTCCTTCACGCCACGTCCCTGTGAACATCATCACAAGCAAAGATCACAGCAGAAAGCAGAGTTTATGACGAACAGAATGAGCCAAAGTGTCCACAGGACGCTTTTGAACCCTACAGTACCTTGATTTTCAAGGTTTTGCCGGGTGCGCCTTGAAAAAATGTCCAGTTGAGTTAACAGATTGACAAATGTGGATGTAATTGACTAATTTACCTTGCTGGAGTGTCCTGAGCTAAAAAATAACACAAAACCACCACTATTACCACATTTAAAGAACCAGACAGTGGCACAAACATTAGTCGGCTTGTTATGTACCATCATTTTTAACTAAATGGTCTGTTTTGGTGATGTTTTGGTAGTAGGTGGTGTGCCATGGTAGCTTTTAAACCCAAAAGGTGTGCCTCAGTCCAAAAAAGGTTGAAAAACACTGCTATAGTATCACCCATTAAAACGAAACCAGAAGTAAGTCCGTCCCCGGGGCGTGTCTGGGGCTAAATGGCGAGAGTAACAGCGATCTATTCAAACACCTGGATAGTTCACTGCTGCTTAAAGTGCGTATGACAGGTTTTTATGATTTTCTAGTTTTGACTTTATTTGGTGGAATAAAACCTGTTGTGATTATAAATGATAGTTTTACACCAATCGGGTGTCAGTTTGTGAAGAAAAGTTGAAAAATATATTGAAATTTACAGGAAGTAGAGCAGAGTTCCAAAACACATCACACTACGGAGACTCACCAGGGACAACACATTTTTCTGATCCTTTAAACATAAATTCCTCAAAATAAAGGCGTTCCTACATGTTTTTATTTGTCAAATTATAATTTCTGTGACATTTGAGGAGTTTTCACCCAGTGTACAACATGGTTTCTAGGCAACAGTTACAGAATTCCCCAGTGTGATGTCATGATTTACAACCAGGAAGTCAAAATTTAAACCTAAAAAACTGCCAAACTGGGATAAAAATTGTTTTGTTTTTAGCAGAATCTTGAATATAATTATCTTAACTGTGTTTTAGTCAAATGAGCACTTCAACCCGTCATAGGCCCTTTAAACCTGTCGTGAGTTGGTCCTTTGAAACTGCGGCAAAAAAATCTCGTGCCCAGAAAGAAAACAGCTGTTGTTCGTCCACAGGGACCTACAGCTTTCACCGAGGTCAGATTTTGTGGCTGCTTTTATTTTCAGATCAGGAACTTTTACTTTTACACAGCTTTCTGACCCTTACCTTTGATCCGCTCTGGCAGCTCTCGCTCTCATTGGTCGGAGCGGTCACTACTGCACATGCTCAGAGGCCACTGGACGCACTGAGCCGTCGCACCGATGAGCTCGACCTTTGGCTCGAACCATGGATGTATTAAAAGATCTGGATAAGACACGCCCCCTCTGTCTGTGTCCCAGATTGATTAGTGGCCGTACTGCAGGTACTGCAGCCTCTTGGAACCAGCCTTTTTCTAAAATGTCACATTATAATCACAGACAGGACTGAATTATTATCAGTATTTAAATAAAATAGAAGGAAATGTTCTTTTCTACCGTTTCTAAAATCACCAAAATTACCGTTTTTATCTGAAGTGACGTCACACAAACATGTGTGAGTCACATGAACGAGCGTCGGACGATACAAACAGAAGCTCGTGGAAAAGGCTCGACTAGAGACACCTGTAAGTTGTATTTTATTTCATTTCAGACGCTTCACGTGTGTCTAACATGAAGAACACAATTACAATCACACAAGCTAACGCTAACACAAAGACCTGCAGCTGCTGGTCGTTCACGTCGCTCAAAGCATCATGGGGGATTGTGGTCACGTGGTGCCCCTAAAGCAAAGATGTCAGCCTCCGTATCAGGAAATAACGCGGAAGTAAAGAACTTTTTTGGGGTCATGAACCAATGAGCTCAGGCCACAGGGAGGAACAGGGCGTCATTTTGGATTCATCTTCCAGGTTTTATTACAGTTCTAAGGCTCAAACTCACAGCCATCTTCAAACCCTTCAGAGCAACGGTGTCCTGAATGTAGGGGAATAAAAATACTCAAACACGTCTGTAAATACAACAACAGGGAAATTGCTACAACATGGATAAAAACTGTAGTTAAAAAGTGGATTTGATGTCTTGTGTAAGTTATATTTAGAGTCACTCCTGCATGTGTCGGGGTAATCCTGTCGTGTCCTGCATTTGAGGATTCTCAGTAAATACCTCCCCCCTTATCCCCGCCCACCGTTCACAAATAAAAACAGACGACTGTGAAAATGTGCTGCTTCCTACAGACAAGTGTCACCGTGAAGAGGTGGAACCAGCAGCTCGGTGCTTACTGTCAAAGTATTATCTGTGGAATGAGGGAAGTGTTCAGAACTGAGTAAGAAGCAAACTGTGACAGGACGGGACCAAACCAGGACCAAACCAGGACCGAACCAGGACCAACCCAGGACCAACCCAGGACCAAACCAGGTCTGCATCAGGACAAACCAGGACCAAACCAGGACCAAACCAGGACCAAACCAGGTCTGCATCAGTACAACCCAGGACCAACCCAGGACCAACCCAGGACCAACCCAGGACCAAACCAGGACCAACCCAGGACCAAACCAGGACCAAACCAGGACCAACCCAGGACCAAACCAGGACCAACCCAGGACCAAACCAGGACCAACCCAGGACAAACTAGGACCAAACCAGGACCAACCCAGGACCAAACCAGGACCAACCCAGGACCAAACCAGGACCAAACCAGGTCTGCATCAGTACAACCCAGGACCAACCCAGGACCAAACCAGGACCAAACCAGGACCAACCCAGGACCAACCCAGGACAAACTAGGACCAAACCAGGACCAACCCAGGACCAAACCAGGACCAACCCAGGACCAAACCAGGACCAAACCAGGTCTGCATCAGTACAACCCAGGACCAAACCAGGACCAAACCAGGACCAACCCAGGACCAACCCAGGACCAAACCAGGACCAAACCAGGACCAAACCAAGACCAAACCAGGACCAAACCAGGACCAACCCAGGACAAACTAGGACCAAACCAGGACCAACCCAGGACCAAACCAGGACCAAACCAGGACCAAACCAGGACCAAACCAGGACCAAACCAAGACAAACGTGATCCCACCTGAGAAAAAGTCTTATGTTTAACTGACTCTAAAGTCTGTATCATTTGCCTTAATTACATGCTCTGTCTGAGTACGCTCTCAAAGGAAAAGTGTATTGTTGTTATCCTTTAAACCTGCTCTTGAGTGACTTCATTTTGCCATCTCATGTTTTGAAACAAACAAACAAAAAGTGTATTAGTTTTTCTTAGCAGTCTGGAATGACACTCACTAGTGCATCCAGCCAGACGATGGTGCCAAGTGCTTACACAATTTAGTCACGTTATCTCTTTAACCTTCCTCTTGTGTTCGCTTTCTGTTACCATCTCTTATGTTAACGGGTCGGTTTTGACCCGTGTCTTAAATCAGCTGTAAAATACACTAAAAACAATTAGCTATCATCCAATTTGTTTCTCATCTCTTGGTTACCTTGTTAGGCTTCCATATCCATGAAAATATTGGTTTTAATATTTTTGGTGTGGGCCTCTGGGCCTTTTTTTTTGTCAGTATACCCCTCGATTTCAATTTAAAAAAATGGTAAAATGAACCTCAACAGAATCATATAAATAAATAAAAGGTTGTTGTGTTACCTGACTATTACTAAGCACTATTAGAACACATCTCTTAAATAAATTTGTTTGATTTATTTTTTAATTTTAATATTATTAACTATAGTAACATCTATGGTGTTACGGGTCAGTTTTGACCCATATATATTTACTTCAAGAAAAAGGCAAAAAAGTATTTTTTTGCCTTTTTCACAGAAGAATCCCTAAAAGAATGGAAAACTTGCCTTCTGTCTTATAAGCAGGCTCTGCGTAAGGCTCAAACCAGATATTATTCAAATTTAAGAGAAGTAAATAAAAATAACTCTAGATTTCTCTTCAGCACTGTAGCCAGGCTGACAAACTGTCACAGCAGTAGAACCCTCAATACCAGTTACTCTAAGCTGCAATGACTTTCTTCTCTTGTTTTGCAGCAAATTCACAACTATTTGAGCTAAACTATATGCATGACTCCCACTATTAGTACCGAGCAAGCCCAGACTGCAAAGCTAGTGTCCCATACAAATCCTTCAGTAATACTAGATAGGTTCACTGCTGTTGATCAGGCAGAGATAACTTCAGTCATTATGTCCTCCAAAACATCAACTTGTATTTTAGACCCAATCCCAAGTAGACTCCTCAAAGAAATTCTCCCCTAATTATAAATCCCATTCTTAATATAATAAATACTTCACTAGAAGGCGGTTATGTCCCTCAGTCCTTCAAATATGCAGTGATTAAACCACTTTTGAAAAAGCCTAATCTAGACCCCGACATACTGGCAAACTATAGACCTATTTCTAATCTGCCCTTTGTCTCTAAAATCCTTGAAAGAATTGTGATTAAACAGCTTTGTCGCCACCTGCAGGACAATAATTTATTTGAAGTTTTTCAGTCAGGGTTCCGGATGCATTCACAGCACTGAAACTGCACTAGTTAAAGTCACAAATGATCTGTTATTAGCTGCTGATGATGGACAGGTCTCAATCCTGGTTCTGTTGGACCTCAGCGCAGCGTTTGATACCATCGACCACAACATTCTACTGCAGAGGTTAGAATGTGATGTAGGTGTCAGTGGAACCGCCCTTAGCTGGTTTAAATCCTATCTATCTGATAGGTACCAGTTTGTTAATGTAAACCAGAGATCTTCCCCATGTTCTAAAGTAACCTACGTGTGCCGCAGGGTTCAGTACTGGGTCCAGTTCTGTTCACACTTTTATATGCTGCCCTTAGGTATGATCATCAGAAAGCATGGCATTAACTTCCACTGCTATGCAGATGACACTCAGCTTTATTTATCAATGAAACCTGATCAGACCCATCAAGTAGACAGACTTAGTGCCTGCGTGAAAGACATAAAAACTTGGATGACTCTTAATTAAGCGCTTTGGGTGCCTATTAGGCGGAAAAGCGCTCTATAAATAAAAATTCTTCTTCTTCCTCTTCTTCTCTACTGTAAGAAACCTTGGGGTCCTATTTGACCAAGATCTCTCGTTCAAAGCTCATATAAATCAAGCCTGTAAAACAGCCTACTTTCATTTGCGTAACATAACCAAAATTAGAAAAATCCTGCCCAGAGATGATGCCTAAAAACTCATCCATGCATTTGTCACATCCAGATTAGACTATTGTAACGCTCTGCTTATAGCGTGTCCTAAAAAGCTCTATAAGAAGCTTTCAACTGGTTCAAAATGCAGCAGCAAGATTATTAACAGGTACTAGAAGAAGAGATCATATTTCACCAGTGTTAGAGTCTCTTCACTGGCTTCCTGTTGAGTTTAGAATCAAATTTAAAATCCTCCTCCTGACTTATAAAGCTTTAAACAATATGGCCCCATCCTACCTCAAAGATGCAATAGTAGCACATCCAAACAGAGCTCTTCGTTTCAAAATGCTGGACTATTGTTAGTCCCCAGAGTCTCTAAAAGCACAGTAGGAGGTCGAGCATTTAGCTACCAAGCTCCTGTGTTATGGAACCAGCTCCCTGTTCATGTAAAAGAGGCCGACACAGTCTCTACATTTAAGACCAGGCTCAAACGCCTCTTGAAATCGCTTATGGTCAGGCCAGTTAGGAACAGAAATAAAAACCTACAGTTTTAGCTACGCTGCCCTTGGAGCAATTCTGCTGGGGGAAGTATGGCAGCTTGAACACTATCCTCTGGTTCTTCCTACTTTACCATCAACAATATTTAATATTACTTCAACTGTAGTCTGTTCATTGCTGTTCACATGTTTCTCTTTCTCTCCACTTCCCCCGGGGAGTGGACTCTGTTTCAGACACTGCGGCGGCTGCTCCAGTGACGACCCCCCCACCCCCATCTGTCTGGAGGATCGATCTCTACACTGGACGATCTATGCGCCACCCGCCTGGAGGAACTCCCTCAACCCTGGATTAGCCACACCTCGTCTGCCTGGACCAACTCCATCTACTTAGATGAACTGTTCCTCATCTCCTGCTGGAGGATCTCTCTACACTGGTGGACTGCTCCTCGTCCGCCTGGAGGAACTCTTTAAAGCCACCTCCCTCTTGAGTGGTTCTGACTCCACAGTCCAAGTGGATCTGCAGCCTGTCCGTCCGTGGGAGTAGGATCTCTCCTTCACTGTGGTTCTCCCCGAGGTTTCTACTTTTTCCCCGTGTTTTTGTAGTTTTTCCTCGCCACAAGGAGGGTCAAAGGACAGGGGCATTCTGGGACAGTTATCTGAACTGCTTTTACCTGTGGCCCATCGAGGCAACTGTTGTTGTGATTTTGGGCATTATAAAAATAAATTGATTTGATTTTATTTGATTTCAGCAATAGAACTTTAATATAAACACAAAATGAAAAGCAGAACAGGTCATAACACAAAATATAGATTTGCAAGGTCAAACAAACAACAACCAATCCCGCAAATCAAACCAAAATACCAAATCAGAGTAAAAGTCTCTGTGTGCAAGAACATGCTTGTGTATGTGTGTGTGTTTAGATGCATGTGTGGCAAAAAGTGACACTTTTAGTGTGTTCTTTGCAGAGATATTTCTTGCTCTTGAAGCACAATACGTTTGTCTTTCTGTCCTTACTGCTTGGGCAGACTTGACACCTCTTTCTTTTAGAATCAGGTGGCCTGAGTGGGGTTGTGGCTGTGGCTGTTCTGGTTGGTGTTGAGGCAGGGCTGACTGAGGAGGAAGCTGTTGTGGATGCTCTTTGTGTTGCTGAGGGCGTGGACTGGCATAGCTGGTTTTTGCATCGCAGGCTGCCCAGATTTTTATGCCGTACTTCCCTGGCTTACTGGGTATGTATTGCTGGAAGGGGCATTTTCCTCGGAAAGGACAAGACGCTCATCCACTGTCACCTCTGCCCTGGGTTGAACATCAGTGGAAGGAGCTGCGTCCATCTCTCCCAGACATCCCTGATGGGGGCAAGCTTGTCAGATCTTGCTCTGGTATCTCAGTTGTCAAATCTGAGGACTCTTGATATCATGCAAAAGGTCTGAAGTGACATTGTTGCGCGGAAAATATTTCTGCCTGTCAATGCGTCCCAAAGTCTATCAGTGGCCTCATTGCAGGATCTGTACACTCCAGCAAGAAGAAGAACACCAATATAGGGCATCCAGGTATTCTCATCAATGTCTTTCCACATGTCGCCCTGGACTTTTTTTCCTTCCAGGTTTGTCATAGCAATGATGACTCTTTTTAGTGACAATGGCATAAATAGCTCAAAACATGTCTTGATGTCACTGACTCTTGTCACAGCAAACCTTGTGATTCCAGGGGTCATTTTGATGACATTTGCAGCAGCTGCCCTGCCATGTTCATCATGAGGTACTGAGCTCCAAAAGATCTTACCATTTTTGGACTTGAATCTTTCAGCAGGAGCAGCTTCACCACCGGTGACCTCCTCATCAGACTCATCAGATGTGTCTGTGTCTTCTGGATGATACTCCACATTGTCTTCCTCCTCAGAAACCTGCTCATCCGTATCGCTATGCTGCTCTGTGTCCTCTCCCTCATTTTCACCAAAAAGGCTATCCAGAACTTGGGTCACTGTAAGTCCTCTTCTCATTTTCGCATGCTGCAAATTGAGATGTGCACTCTGCAAGTCAAATGACCACTCAAATGAGTGGAATTGACGTAACATGTCTGGATATGCCCGTCTTTGTTTGTTTTGTTTTTGTGCAGGAATACTGGAAAAAAAGTCAAAATGAGCATCCCCTGAAGCTCACATGATTGGGAGAGGAGCTGTCTGTCATTGTTTTGGCTGACAGTTCACTTATGATTTAAGTTTTGGTTCTAATTATTGCTTTATAATCTGACTTTTATAACCGGGTCGAAACCGACCCGGACAACACAAAGGTCATAATTTCAACCAGAGCATTTTATAATTTAGTGAAAAAAATTTTTTTGCTTTATTTTGTTGATATAGAGGTTCTTGACAAAGTCAAAAAGCCTTGACGCAATAAACTAATTTACGTGTTTTTTAATGCATTTAAAACTTGGAAACGGGTCGGTGCCGACCCGAACACCAGAGGAAGGTTAAGAGAATGTGCGACACGCCATTGTCAAGCTAGTGCGAGCAGTGAGCGGAAGAAATGGTCAGCACGAGTCTGTGAGGATTTAAGGACTTAAAACAGCAAAAGATTCTCGGATAAGTGACTATGATCTGAAAATACGTCCCAGATGGAGGAAGTTCAGCAGGAAGTGTTTTTGATTGATTGATTTTCTATTGAACATTTGTCAAAACAGCTTTAATGCAGCTGAATGCTACTTCAGGTGTGTTTTGATGACGGAACATTGTTAGAACAAGGTTTAAAGCTCAAAAAAGTCATTGTAGCTGAATCTGTGTCCTTTAATCAGATTTCCTTTTTGTTTCTCCAGAAAACCAGTCAGAACCAAACAGGTGTGAATGTGGTACTTCTACATTATTGTGCTTTAAACTTGCTCTTGTTCCTTTTCTTTGGCGTCTAATGTTTTAGAACAGTAAATCGTGCTGAAAACCACTCATGACTTTCTCTCAGTCGAGCGTTCCCTCGTCAGGATTTGTGTTAGCGCTCCATCTGCTGGCAGCAGAGGGGATTACCATGGTCAAATAAACAAAATGTGAATGTAGTTGCAATGAATGATTTGAGTCTGGATGAACTTATGAACTCAAAAACAAGAGGAGAGCTTGGATCTCCATCTTTGCTGTCACAAATTTAAGAAATTTGAAACCAAGTGTTTTTGTGAGGCTCGGAGAAGGAAACAGGATGAATGAAACACGTGTAAATGACGCTAAAAACAACTCCAGCTGTGTTTTGAACGAAGAACAATATTAGAACAGGGTAAAAAGAGAGAAAAAGTACATTTTGCATAATATGTGTCTCTCATTTCTGATAAATATGATGCTGTGATGTCACCTGAAACCCAGCAATAAATCAGAAGCCGCCAATAAGAAGCTGAATCCGTTTATGTGTCATTTCCAGGCCGCTCTCCTCTCGCACAGATATTACAGCGCTCACACGTGACGCCGCTCACACTCCTGTTTCATTACTTCCCACAGACTCGGCTCGTCCACGTCGGCGGCGCCTCCTCTGGACACTAATTGAGTTTCGCGCCGTCGTCGTCGCCGGTAACGCAGCCGCTCTTTGAAGGTGCAGGATTTCCTCTTATTGTGTTTTCCCTCCGGGGCCGAGTGTGACTGGATCTGTGGAGACGGCAGAGGGAGAGACAAGACGTACATTTATGAGTTTGGTTCATTATTATTAGAGTGACGGCATCAAATGAGAGAAAAGTTAGAAACAGGCGACAAAATGAACGCATTTTGTTTATTATTATTACACAAGATACAGTAATTAAACCAGTGAACAGAGGAGAGAAAACAAAAAAGATATGTATTAGTCTAGTTTATTACAAAATGTAGTAAAAACATTAAAAGAAGAAAGAGCATTAGTTTAGAAAATAGAGATGGCATTAAACTTATCTGTCTTTTATTGAGTTAAACCAGGGGTGTCCAAACTTTTTCCATCGAGGGCCACATAATGAAATACAGACCAAGCGGAGGGCCACAAATCAATCGCGAAACGTTAAAAAAAGCTGCATTTATCTGATGTTTTAAGCTCCACCACATCTACATTCAGTCTCAGTGCCTTAATATCAGGTCTGTGCTGCACCAAAATGTTAGTTATTTAGGTTAGAATTGTAGAAAATCTGAAATGTGCTGTAAATAGTACTTATCAGGACAATGTGGGCCAGTTCACCAGGAAGACTAAGGGCCAAGAAAAATTGGTCTGAGGGCCGCATTTGGCCCCCGGGCCTGAGTTTGGACATGCCTGAGTTAAAGTCTTATTCAGTCATTCTTACTGTGATCCGCACAGATCCGACTTGTAACTTGACCATGTGGCGTCACACGTTTGTCTTTGGCGAACACTTTGGTCGCACCAGATACTGACTGGTGTATGACCCCAAAAGAAAGCAAAAATGAACAATTCAGAGTGTCCTTTTATCAGAATCAGAATGGGTTTATTGCCGTTGTCAGTGTCAAAATTCACAAACATGGGAACTTGCTTAAGATGAAACATAAAACAATGAATAAAAAATAATAAAATATATAGAAGAGGCATGCATAAGATTAAGAATAAAGACTATATACATAAATGTACAGCTCAATAGACAATAGTGTGG
>CM033637.1:14926173-14951173 GCA_019453435.1 Rhinogobius similis
GGAAGTAAACAGGCTGATGACATCACACTGGGGAGACAAAGGTTATGCATAATTTACACAAAAGAAACTTCTCTTTTTGACCCTTTTGTACATTAATTCGACAAAAAATAAAAATTTAAAACATCTGTGACGTTAGATGATTTGGCCCATTGTACAGCGTGGTTGCTATGGTAATTCCCTAGTGTGATGTCATCATTTACAACCAGGAAGTAAAACAAAAAACCTAAAAAAATTGCTAAACTGGGGTAAAATTTGTGACATATTTTAGCAAAATTTGAAATATACATACATACATTAAACAATGTTCAAGAGAAATGATCAAATGGATAACTGTCCCACAGCGCCCCCTGTCCTTCACCCTCTGCCCCTGACAGGTTGGACGACTCATTGAGCTAAAATGCAGTTAAGATAAATATATTGTAAATTTTGCATGCATTTTCTACAAATGATCTCCCAGTTTGGCAATTTTTTATGTTTTTGACTTTACTTCCTGTAAATGATGACATCACACTCGGAAATTACCATAGCAACCACACTGTACCCTGGGCCAAACTCATCTAATGTCACAATTAGTTTTTTACTTGACAAATAAAATGACATGTGAACAGCTTTAGTTTGTTGTATTGATGTTTAAAGAGTAAAAAAAGTACTTTCTTTTTTTAAATTATGCGTAACCTTTGTCTCCCCAGTGTGATGTCATTAATTTCTTTACTTCCTGTAACTTTCTATGGATTTTTCAACTTTTCTCCGCGAATGTTTACCTGATTGGTGTAAAACTATAATTTATATTTACATTAGGCATCACTACACCACATTAAGTCAAAATTAGAAAATCATACTAATCTATCATATGCACTTTAAGGAAAAACTACAAAAAAAAAAACTGTGAAAAGCCTAAACCTCGAGGAGAACAACAAAATGTACCAAGCGACTTCACGGTTTGTCAGGATTGTTGGGTTAATAGACAATTGTGATTATTCAGGCCACAATATAAATGTAAAAACTAAAATAAATAAATAAATAAAAATAGCTAATTGTGATTATTTGACACGGAAAATTCTAAAGAAAATACATCTAAATGTAAAATACTTTCATCTGTCTGTTTCTGTCTCTTTAGGAAGTTTGATTTTTAACTGATCACAAACTTTCTGCTGTAGAGGCCTGAATAATTAATATATTCAACTAAACGATGTTTCAGTGGCTCGTTCTCTTTATCCATTACAACCCATGGGCTATTTCATTTATTTATTTATTCTTTTGTGTTTAATAGGACCACAAATACCATTGTATGTTTGTTGAAATGTTTTTACTTTTGCTGCTTCTCCACTTACAACAAGCTAAGTACAGTGTAACACCTTCTGATAGAAATGTACTGTTTTATAGACGAGTTTCAATTAATCAGAATCAGAATCAGAATTACTTTTATTTATCCCCAAGGGGAAATTCTTTTTGTTACATGTGCAACCGACCAGTAGTGACAGTAAAGTATTATAAACAAAATAAGATATATATAAAATAAAAATAAAATACAATAGCTCTATAATGATCAACCCCATTTAACTTAACTTATAAAGTGTCTTTATAATCGACAATCAAACAATTATTTTTATTGTACATGGAGATTTTTTTAAATTACAAATTCATTCATTCATTTTCTACCACTTATTCCCGTTAGGGGTCGCGGGTGACTGGAGCCTATCCCAGTGACTTTGGGCCTTAGGCGGGGTACACCCTGGACAGGGGCCAACTCGTCGCAGCAAACACAGAGAGACAGAGACAGACAACCATTCACTCTCACATTCATTCACTATGGGCAATTTAGAGTTGTCAATTAACCTACACAGTCATGTCTTTGGACGGTGGGAGGAGCCAGAGAACCCAGAGAGAACCCACGGTAACACGGGGAGGACATGCAGACTCCACCCAGAGAGATCGAGTGATGTTGGGGTGGTCCGGGATTCGAACCCACGATCTCCTCATTGGGAGGCAGAAGCATGGATGTATTAAATGAACTGGATAAGACACGCCCCCTCTGTCTCTGTCCCAGATTGATTAGTGGTGAGTGTGAGGTACTGCAGCCTCTTGGAACCAGCCTTTTTCTATAATTGCACATTATAATCACAGACAGGACTGAATTATTATCGGTATTTAAATAAAATAGAAGGAAATGTTCTTTTCTACCGTTTCTAAAATCACAGAAATTGTGGGGGATTGTCGTCACGTGGCGCCCTAAAGCAAAGATGGCAGCCTCCGTTTCAGGAAGTAAAACAAAGATGGCCGCCTCCGTATCAGGAAGTAAATGCGGAAGTAAGAAACTTTTTTGGGGTCATGCACCAATGAGCTCACTCCATAGGGATAAACAGGACGACCATCTTGGATTCATCTTCCAGGTTTTATTATAGTTCTATGGGCAGAAGCTCTAGCCGCTCTGCCACCGTGCATTACAAATAAAGGTTGAAATAAGGCTTAGTAGAAAATGTACAAATATAAGATGTTACTGAAGAAACCAGAACATGTTTATTGTGTCCAGTACATACAACAGTTACAATGATCCAATTATGGATTATGATTATTTCAAAAGTCAAATAGTCACGATTATTCCTGATTATGATGGAAACAGAAAACCTCTTGAACGTGAAAATGACTTTTATTGTGGAAGTGTGAATATATTATTGATGTTGGTTGAATCCACTTTGAGCCTGAAGTCCTGCTTCACTTATCGTGTGTGAACAAAGCCGTTGTGATTTTTATGTTTTGCATATTTATGATTCATGAGTGTGTCCAGTTGTTTTAATGTGAGGCCCGCGCTCCACAGCACGCCTCACTTCTCCAGCCAGAAGAGGGCCTGTTTAGACCTGGTGTAGTCCTGGTTTAGACCTGGTTCAGACCTGGTTTAGACCTGGTTTAGTCCTGGTTTAGACCTGGTTTAGACCTGGTTTAGTCCTGGTTTAGACCTGGTTTAGACCTGGTTTAGCCCTGGTTTAGACCTGGTTTAGACCTGGTTTAGTCCTGGTTTAGACCTGGTTCAGACCTGTGTAGTCCTGGTTCAGACCTGGTGTAGTCCTGGTTTAGACTTGGTTCAAACTTTTTTTAGATTTGGTTTAGTCCTGGTTTAGTCCTAGTTTAGACCTGGTTTAGACCTGGTTTAGCCCTGGTTTAGACCTGGTTTAGTCCTGGTTTAGACCTGGTTTAGTTCTGGTTTAGCCCTGGTTTAGTCCTGGTTTAGACCTGGTTTAGTCCTGGTTTAGCCCTGGTTTAGACCTGGTTTAGCCCTGGTTTAGACCTGGTTTAGTCCTGGTTTAGCCCTGGTTTAGCCCTGGTTCAGTCCTGGTTTAGACCTGGTTTAGTCCTGGTTTAGCCCTGGTTTAGCCCTGGTTTAGTCCTGGTTTAGACCTGGTTTAGTCCTGGTTTAGCCCTGGTTTAGACCTGGTTTAGACCTGGTTTAGCCCTGGTTTAGACCTGGTTTAGTCCTGGTTTAGCCCTGGTTTAGCCCTGGTTTAGTCCTGGTTTAGACCTGGTTTAGTTCTGGTTTAGCCCTGGTTTAGCCCTGGTTTAGCCCTGGTTTAGGCACTTTTTACTTTCTGTATCTGACCATTGCTGTTCACATGTTTTTCTCTGGAGGCACACTAGCCCTCCCTCCTGCTGAGTGTCCGTCCGTGTTTAACTTTTTCTGTCTTTTGTATTTTACATTTCAATAAAAGTTAGCATTAGCGCTGAGACACAAAGAGCTAGCTCCATCGTGCACAGAACGTATTCAGTGAAACCCTTCGACTCGACTGTGTTTGTGGCAGGTCAGAGGTCAGAGGTCAGAGGTCAGAGGTCAGGGTTTCTGTGATGGATTTCTCCCTTTAGAGACGAGAGGTTTGTACAGATCTGACGACTAAACAAAAAATGAATAAAACTACGGGGTAAAGGGCTACGTTTCTGCGACAATGACTTTTTGAGCTTCATCGAGCCTCGTTCTGATGGAGTTTCACAAACATACAACTCCAGAGCTGAAACTAAAGATTATTTCTGCAAACGACAATTCAGCGATTATTTCTGTTGAATATTGAGACTTTTTAAACAAATTTGGGTTGAAATATGGGACTGAAGGCTTCTAGAGAGAGAATATTTATGAATAAAGTGTTGTGTTGATGAAAATGAGAATCTTTTTGTCGTTTTGATGTTTCCTCTTGCGCTCCATGCCCCTTGTTTCGTCTTTGCGTGAGCATCTTCTCATGACTTTGATGCATCAAGAATTCACTTAATTTTTAACCTGTGTCCATTTGAGCCTCAGACGCTCGGACCACAGGAACACGGCTCCACATGTTCATACTTTATTAATATATATATATATATATTTTTTTTTTTTTCGTTACTTACCCCCAAACAGTAAAAATAGGCGACACACAAAGAGATAAATTAGCCTTAAATCTAATGTTTGGATTTTATTTTGAGAATATAGACCTAGAAAAATGATTTTAATAGGTCAACAAACAGGAATCTACATTTACTTCTGCATTTGATGGTGTCAGGCCTTGTTTAACTCTATTGTATACATTTTTCTCCATCATCCGGAGACCCCTGGAAATCATTTCGCGACCCCCACTGGGGTCCCGACCTCTACTTTGAGAACCACTGGTTTAGAGCAGCTGTGGGTCACTTCAGCAGCTTTAGCAGTCATTATGTGAACCTTTGTCGTGATTTAAAAAGGGAAATAAAACAGGTTATGGAGGGAGCTCTCGTGGACCAGATCTGAGCCCAGGCCTGGTCCAGAGGTGTTTTATTATTGTTCATTTTATTTAGTCGGGACAGTGCAGGTTAAAGTGGTAATAGGTTGAATCACTCATTTTACTAAAACCCATTTACAATAATTATTTTCTACATTTTTACCATTTTCATCCCGGTTTGAGAGTCTTTTAGGTTTGAAATTTGACTTCCCGGTTGCAAATGATGGACGATGATGGAACTTCTGAAACGGTTACCAAGCAACCGTGTTTCAAACTGAGCCAATGCACCTCAAAAGTCACAGAAATTATGATTTGACAAAAAAAATGTTTCTTGTGTAAAGTCTTCCCAGTGTGATGTCATCATGTTTGGAACTCTGCTCTCCTCGCTCTCATTTTCAACATATTTTTCTTCACAAACACACATCTGATTGGTGTAAAACTATAACAGGCTTTATCCACAAAATTAAATAATAACTAGAAAATCATACAAACCTCACACGCACTTAAATGAGCACACATGACACACGTGCTTTAAAATTGCTTTCTAATTTTGACTTGTATTCATTGTATTAATACTTGTTGTAAATATAAATTATAGTTTTACACCAATCAGGTCACTGTTTGTGGAGAAAAGTTGAAAAATATGTTGAAAATTACAGGAAGTAAAACAGATTGATGACATCACACTGGGAGACAAAAGTTATGCAGAATTTACACAAAAAAATAAACTTTTTTTGACCCTTAAACATTGATTCAACCAAAATAAAGCTGTCCACATGTTTTTATTTATTGGAAATTTGAAATCTATTTATCTTAACTACATTTCAGGTCATGTGGGTGACGTGTTTCACCCAATGGCACAACAACAGTTTGCACTACAGAGTCTGCTGCCCCCCTGTGGCTCCTGGAAATAAAATAAAACGTTATAAAATTACAAATGAATATCATATACTTAAAGGGCCCATGACAGGTCGGACACTCATTTACCTAAAACACGGTTAAGATAAATATATTTCAAGTTTTATACGTTTTAATTTCACTTCCTGGTTGTAAATAATGACGTCACACTAGGAAATCACCATAGCAACCACACTGTAAACTGGGCTAAAAGTCATCTAATGTCATCAATTCTTTTACCTGACAAATAAAAATATATCTGAACTTATTTATTTAGTTGAATTAAAGTTTAAAGGGTCAGAAAAGTAGTTTATTTTGTGTAAATCGTGTATAAAGTTTGTCTCCCCAGTGTGATGTCATCAGTTTGTTTACTTCCTGTAATTTTCAACATATTTTTCAACTTTTCTCCACAAACAGCTCCTGATTGGTGTAAAACTATAATTTATATTTACAACAAGTATTAATACACTGAATAAAGTCAAAATTAGAAAATCATAAAAATCTGTCATACGCACTTTAAATCAGCGTGTTAAAATGCACCGACAAATGGGAAATATGATTTCTGAAATATTCTTCTGGGGAACGACCCCCAGACCCCCCTTTAAAGCTGTGTGTGAGTTACTGCACATAAACCACTCGAATATATGAACCAGTCCAGCCAGAACAAAAACTTGAAAAAATAAAAACAAGCTCCCTTCAAGAACAATTCAAGACAAAGAAGTTGTGTCTCACACTTTATGGCGTGGGGCCTCATTTTGCCGTGGGCCCCCACATTCCTAGATCCGCTCCTGACGTGCGTTGGTTTGAATCCCCCCCAGCAGCGCCCGCCTCACCGTCAGACTGAGTGCAGCTCTCAGACTCTGCCGCTGCTTTGTGTTTCCTGATTTGGCGTTTCTTTTCTTTTCTCAGACGCTGAAAACCACGACACAAACCGAGCCAATTAGAGCCGATTTCACAATTTATTTTACACCGAATAAAACACAAAGTCAAAGCTGTAAAAGCACAAGCCGACTGACTCCGTGTTAATTATTTTAGACAGAAATTTCCAGTGTTCGACTCCACAAACTCTGCGTCTTAAAGCTGCGTCTGTAACTCGTGCCTGCTTGTTTCCATGGAGATGTAATTGTATTAGCATTAAACACGTCCTAATTACATATGAAAAATCCCTTCATAAACGTGTGCGTGAACTCTCCTCTTCACAGACCTGACCTGTCACCAGCCTTTGTCTCCATGGAGATCGATAGGTTTAATGCCAAGTATTGAAACTGTAATAATAACTGACAGGGGTGTATCAGCTAATTCTGGGCCCCAGGGGGCCCACCTTCTGGGTGGGTAAAGGTCCCATAACATGCTAAATGGACTTTTCAGAGGTTTTGACCTTCCTCCAGGGCTCTCTGGGCCTCGTATGTTGTGCCCAAAGTGGTTTTTTGATTGATTCCCTCATGTTTTCACTAGAGAACTGTCTTTTCCGTCCCCCTCGGCTGAGCAGCAGACGGGGGCTCCTCACTAAGATGACGCGGTGTTTAAGCCACGCCTCCAGGAAGAATAAAAACAGCTAATGCTAATGCTACACAGTAATTACACGATGGATACGACAGATCGAAGAGTTAGCTTGTTATTTACCAAACGGCACGTCCGTGGTTGAGGCCCTGGAGCACGTCAAACTCCAGGTCAGATCCAGGACGTAGGACTCAGCACGACGCACCGTCAGGACCAGAAAATGTTTATTCAGTGTTTGTGTATCGCTGTTTACCGGAGCACACGGCACATGCACCATCTCCACTCTAGGCTTTGGCACGGGTTGGGCGGGGGAGGCAGACTGCTCTCTGTTCAGGGGGGTCAGATCTCAGAGTGAGCCGTTTGCTTTTGCAGGAGGGGGGCCAGTCCAAGAAATGGGTGTTTGTTAAACTGTTATGTTATGGATATTACACAACGAGAAAATGTATCAACAAAGCCCTTAGAATAGACTGTGTGAAGGGGAAAAGAGCAGAACATGGGACCTTTAAATACAGAAAATCAATGCATTAATCACAAATTGACGTAAATCAATCGCAGGGTTTGCTTTGACGACACTCGCTCTCAGATCAGGGGCTTCACCTGAGGCTGAAGGACAAGAGCAGCAGGTTCATTTCACACATGATTCATCAGCGCTCACGTGGACAAGCACAGACCACTGAGCGGTGAGGCTCTGCCCCTCACAGTAGAACGATCCAAACACACCACAGAGCCACGTGTGGAGCACCAGACCCACACCAGACCCACACCAGACCCACACCAGACCCACACCAACACCAGACCCACACCAGACCCACACCAACACCAGACCCACACCAGACCCACACCAACACCAGACCCACACCAGACCCACTCCAACACCAACACCAGACCCACACCAACACCAGACCCACACCAGACCCACACCAACACCAGACCCACACCAGACCCACACCAACACCAGACCCACACCAGCACCAGACCCACACCAGCACCAGACCCACACCAGACCCACACCAGACCCACACCAGCACCAGACCCACACCAGCACCAGACCCACACCAGCACCAGACCCACACCAGCACCAGACCCACACCAGACCCACACCAGCACCAGACCCACACCAGCACCAGACCCACACCAGACCCACACCAGACCCACACCAGACCCAGACCAACACCAGATCTGCACCAGACCCGCACCAGACCAACACCAGACCCACACCAGACCAACACCAACACCAGACCCACACCAGACCCACTCCAACACCAACACCAGACCCACACCAACACCAGACCCACACCAGACCCACACCAACACCAGACCCACACCAGACCCACACCAGACCCACACCAGCACCAGACCCACACCAGCACCAGACCCACACCAGACCCACACCAGCACCAGACCCACACCAGACCCACACCAGACCCACACCAGCACCAGACCCACACCAGCACCAGACCCACACCAGACCCACACCAGCACCAGACCCACACCAGCACCAGACCCACACCAGCACCAGACCCACACCAGACCCACACCAGCACCAGACCCACACCAGCACCAGACCCACACCAGCACCAGACCCACACCAGACCCACACCAGACCCACACCAGCACCAGACCCACACCAGCACCAGACCCACACCAGACCCACACCAGACCCACACCAGACCCAGACCAACACCAGATCTGCACCAGACCCGCACCAGACCCACACCAGACCCACCTGTCTCCATGAATGTCAGTTATCTATGTGTAACTATAGTTCTATGAGTATATGCAGGGCTCTTAATCCATTAAACCTGTGTTTGGTCGTGAAGCCTAGATTTACCTGAAACATGAGCCACAGATTCAACTTGAAATGCAATAACTATTGTGTCATTTATATGGGTTTTGGCCCTTGTTTTCAAAATGGTTGCTATGGTAACAGTTGTAGAATCTAACTGTGTCACATTTGCTGCTCATGTCCAACCAGGAAGTGACATTACAAACTTTACGAAAACTGTCAAACTGGAGACAAACAGGATAAATGCTCAATAAAATCTTAAATATGGTCATCTTCACTACGTTTTAGTGAAATGTGACGTCTAACCCGGTCAGAGAGACTTTAATTCTTCTCAAATAAAGTGAAAGTTCAACATTTGTGGATTTTCTGTTTGTATATTTCTTCAGCAAACACAGTTACACATTCGCTGTGCTCCGTCTGAGATTCTTCTTCTAAAGTGTCGTAAATGAGCCGCGAGTCGCTCTCACCTGCACAACTTCCTCCGGACTCTCTGCGCTGCACTTTCACTCCTGAGCATTAATAACGTGTGCCCCGTGTTAAACGAGCTCATAAATAACGCGTCGTCCCCGAGGAGCAGGAGGACAATGGAGGAAAGCCCACCGGGGACGGACCATTTACGATAACAAGCGCCGAGGATCCGCCGCACACAGGGGATTTGTGCAGCTCCAAACGCACAGCACTTCACACTTTCTACTGACTTCACTCGAAATAATTAGGGCTAAATGTTAAACGTGCACATTTTTGATTGTCAACCAGTGAATGTCCAGTTTGAGTTCACAGAGTCACAAATGCAGATGTAACTTACCGTTCTGGAGTGCCCTGAGCAACTTCTGCGCCAAAAAGAGAGCAAAACCATCTCTACAAACCAGACAGTGGCACAGATGGTATGTGGCTCATTACACCGTACATTTTTTAAAACTAAATGGTCGGATTTGCTCATGTTTTGTTGGTATCTTTTAATCCTAAAAAGCGTGCCGCAGCTCAGAAAAGGTTGAAAAATCCTGGTTTATACGACGGCTCAGACGGCACATTTCTCTAAAACGTAGTGAGCGTGATTAAATTAAAGTTTACATGACAGATTAAACGTCACAATTCACTAAAACGTAGTGAAGATGATTATGTTTAAGATTTTACTGAGCATTTTTTCTGTTTATCTCCAGTTTGATTGTTTTTGTAAAGTTTATAGTGTCACTTCCTGGTTGAACATGAGCACAAATATGACACAGTTAGAGGTAAATCCACAACTGTTTCCTAGCAACCAGACTGTAAACAAGGACCGACATCCATATTGACCTTATTCTGCCCCGCCCACTTTTGCCGTTTTTTTGCACTTTTGTTGTAAACGCACTTCCGTTTGACGAGAACTCCGTTAAAGCTAATGATGAACGAGGGAAAAGTCTGAGGCTAAAATGTTACATAAAGTAGATTGATTTGTGTAAAATGTTTAATGAACACGAGCAACAACAAGTCACAACGCAACGATTTCCTGAAAACGTCTTTTTAGTCGAGTAGAACTTATTTTCTGTTGAGCTCGTCTGCTCCGTGTGAACTACAACGGAAACAAGACGGTGGCGCCAACGACAACTTCAGGAATAAGGTGAATATGACAGATTAAACGTCACATTTCATTAAAATGTAGTGAAGATGTTTAAGATTTTTCCTGTTTGTCTCCAGTTTGACAGTTTTCAAAGTTTATAACGTCACTTCCTGGTTGGTCATGAGCAGCAAATATGACACAGTTAGCTGTTACCATAGCAACCATTTTGAAAACAAGGTCCAAAACACATATAAATTACACAATAGTTATCATTTGACAAATATTATACCAGATAACACCATTATTTTGTTGAATGACCGTTTAAACTGTCACAGAGACGTTTCAGTCGAGCGTTAACCGTCTGTTTATTTTCAACTGTGCGTCGCTTTTTTCGAGGCCCATCCGTCGCGGTCATGTGGTCGACAGGAGCTCGTGCGTTTATCTCGTGAAGTGGGCATTTTGGAAAATCCCCGAGTGGGTTCTTTGACAGCCTTCAGTAGAACGAACAGTGCTCTTTTACTACGGCAACACGTGCAGGACAAACTACATCTCATATGCTTTTAGCGTCTAAATTCTACTGTTTTTACTTTATGGCTAATATTACACCTCAGTTAAACAATAGTCAGGTTTTTCAGGGCAAATCTGTTGATATAAAATATGAAAATTATATTCCATATTTATTTTTTATTTCTTTATTTATTTGATAGGGACAATGCACATTAATGAACATCAGTATAAAACCGATGTAAATATGCCGGATTATAGCTGCAAAGCTAATTTTCATCCGTAGTCCCTGGGCAGGCAGATACATAAAAAATTACAACATGCAACACAAATACAAGGAAAAGTTAAGAGTCTAATGGATCTAATGAGTCTAATGGTCACATGACTGGTTTGTTTTCAGCCATCGATCAGTATTCCATTGCTTCATCTGGGACATTAATCTCCTGCAATGAAACAATGGATGGATACTTTTGGAACGTACTTTTGGCGGCAGAAAAAAAACTAACACATGACTAAAATAGAAAAAAAAGAACAGAACAGAAGCTGGACACAGTTATTGTTAAAGGTGGACAAAATGCCACACAGAAATGAAAGTGCTTGTATTTTGACTGTAATCAATTGTAATTTGACAATAGAACCGGAATAAAACGTACTGTGATATAAACAATCAGAAAAAGACAAGCCTTTTCTCATTTGAAAGGAGCGAAAAATGTGACAGCACTTTTATATAAAAAAAATAAAAAATCCACGCTTGTTTTATTGGAAAATCTTGTGTTAAGGTGAGACACAAGATTCTCAATTTTTTGGTCAGTTTTCTCTCTATATCGACTTTCATGTGGAAACAACAAACTTGTCCAATCTGCTCCTAACGTTTGATTCTTCCATTGAATCCACTTCATCCATAGATTTCTCTGACATTGTTTTCTTCAAATGCATTTTTGTCCCTCGAGACATAAAGATCAGCCTAAAGTAGATCCACACAAACTGTACAATCTGGACTCAACACATTTAGACTAAACAAGGATTTAAGATCTGACTCTAACACGCGTTTATTACAGTTTGAAGGAGAAAAAATGAGGCAAAATTAGAATTTTTATGACAATTTTCAGTCAGATCTAGTTTACTCAAAACTAAATTTACAAATCCAAAATCCTCTCTGTACATTTTTATAACTAATATGTTGCAAAATGAAGACATTTAAACCTGGTTCTGTCCATTTTACAGATTTAAATGTCCCAAATATGTGGATTTTTGGCAGTTTTTACATAAAATGCCTTATTTCTACATGAAAACATGAAATATATATTTTCTTACATTTATGTGAGTAAACTACTGAAGAAGTTTGAAATTTATATCTTTAATTTTTTTCTTCATGTTCACTTGTAGTGTCTCACCTTAAGGCAGTAAAAATATGCTCAAATCAAGATAAATAATACTTAAATCAAGCACTTATTCAAACATTATCTTGATTTAAAAGTGCAGTTTATCCAGTGTAGACCTGCAGACGCTCCAAACTGTATCATTCACTTGTTTTTTGTCTATTCTTTAAAGGTCCCATATTCTGCTCTTTTCCCCTTCACACAGTCTATTCTAAGGGCTTTGTTGATACATTTTCTCGTTGTGTAATATCCATAACATAACAGTTTACAAAAAACACCCATTTCTTGGACTGGCCCCCCTCCTGCAAAAGCAAACGGCTCACTCTGAGATCTGACCCCCCGAACAGAGAGCAGGCTGCCTCCCCCTCCCAACCCGTGATGAAGCCTAGAGTGGAGATGGTGCATGCGCCGTGTGCTCCGGTAAACAGCGATACACAAACACTGAATAAACATTTTATCCTCCTGACGGTGCGTCGTGCTGAGTCCTACGTCCTGGATCTGACCTGGAGTTTGACGTGCTCCAGGGCCTCAACGACGGACGTGCCGTTTGGTAAATAACAAGCTAACTCTTCTATCTGTCGTATCCACCCATAGACATAAAAAATAATGGACAGACTGTCGTCGCTCCGCCCCATTCATGATAATGCAGCTCAGTCATGGAGAATTCAAAATGGCCGCGGGTTAGCCCCCACCACTCCCCCCTCGGCGGGGGGAGGCCGACTTTGGGGCGGCCTTTTGCTGACGTACTGCCGTCGTTGCCCCTATGCTTACCGCCCACTCGTAGGTGAATGGCTGTGCCCTGACATTTCCGGCGCGTAAAGCCCGCCTTCTGCAAGAACTTTAAAAAATCACAGCGGCTAAACCAGCCTGGTTCAAAAAAATTCACCCCCCTCAGCGTTGTCACAGAGCCGTAAGCTAACGTTTGAGACCAAAGCCGTATTTTGAGCCTCAGGCTCTAAAGTAGGTTTTGAAACGTCTAACTCCCCATTGACTTGCATTGAATAATTCTACTTCCGCAGCCAGCCCCTAGTGGTCAGCAGCAGATTGCAAACATGGCAGCCTACAGTCGGCGGCTCAATTTGAGCGCGTTAGCCCCGCCCACTGTATCCACCATGTAATTACTGTGTAGCATTAGCATTAGCTGTGTTTATTCTTGCGGCTGCGCGCTTCCTGGAGGCGTGGCTTAAACACCGCGTCATCTTAGTGAGGAGCCCCCGTCTGCTGCTCAGAGGGGGACGGAAAAGACAGTTCTCTAGTGAAAACATGAGGGAATCAATCAAAAAACCACTTTAGGCACAACATACGAGGCCCAAATAGCACTGGAGGAAGGTTAAAACCTCTGAAAAGTCCATTTTGCAGGATATGGGACCTAAGAAATAAATACAAAAATAACAAAATACAACTTAAAGTGCGTAAATTCTTAATGAAACCAATAAAACGTGGCTGAAAGTTGCAGAGTGTCTCATTTAAACTGTAAAACCTGTTCTACCAAAGTCCAGGGGAGACTCAAACACTGAACACTGTGAACAAAAGCATTCCTTATAATCTGTGTTTTTGGATCTTTTCAAATATTCATGGGTCTCATTTCACAGAGCGACCATTTTGTGTCGTCTGTGATCAAATGCTGTGGGACCGAACGCATCAGGATAAATCACAGCTCCACAAAAACACATTTTCATCTTTAAAAACATTGGGTCTTGAATGCAGAATGTTTCTCTTTGTGTTCCAATTATCTTTGTGAATATTTGATGAAACGACAGAATCCTCAGAGGCAAAAGCCCAGACAATAATGAAGAGAAAATGATTATGATTATGGCTCGTCCTCCGTCTTCTCCGCGTTTGTGAATAAAACCGAACATAAAGTCTGTGACGACGGAGGGCAGGCGAGCGAAGGTCTGGAATGTGAGAAAAACAAACATTAAGTGCATGTTTGGAGGCTCGTTGTTCATTTCTGTGTGAGGAAAAACACTCAAACAAACACAAATTATATCAAATCTATTCAAAAGGAAAATATGCACTAAAACCACAATTAAAACTAATAAAAACATAAATAATAATTCTAAAATGTCCTTTATTATATCAGAGTACGTAAAAAAATGTTAAATTAAGCAGTTTTGAGCTTAGATCGCTGTTTAGTCCTGACTCTGGCACCAGCAGGAGGCCGGTCCATGTTTAGTCCTGACTCTGGCACCAGCAGGAGGCCGGTCCATGTTTAGTCCTGACTCTGGCACCAGCAGGAGGCCGGTCCATGTTTAGTCCTGACTCTGGCACCAGCAGGAGGCCGGTCCATGTTTAGTCCTGACTCTGGCACCAGCAGGAGGCCGGACCATGTTTAGTCCTGACTCTGGCACCAGCAGGAGGCCGGTCCATGTTTAGTCCTGACTCTGGCACCAGCAGGAGGCCGGTCCATGTTTAGTCCTGACTCTGGCACCAGCAGGAGGCCGGTCCATGTTTAGTCCTGACTCTGGCACCAGCAGGAGGCCGGTCCATGTTTAGTCCTGACTCTGGCACCAGCAGGAGGCCGGTCCATGTTTAGTCCTCCAGAGTGAGTTTGGTGAATGGACTTTGAAAACACAAAGAAGCACCTGATGATGTCACAAGGTGTAACAGAGTGTTGTGAGCCGTGCAGAGACAAACACAACACATCTGTTGGTTTTGACGAGGAAACTACACTAGAGCAGGTTAAAGCCCCACTGCGGGACATCAGGGCGACAGAAAGCACAGTCCTGTTCAGCCGTGAGTGTCGCGTCCTCCTCCAGGGGGCGCTGCGGGTCGGGCCCACAGAAACAGACTCAGTGAGATACTTTCAATTTACAGTAACATTTCGCTAAATGACAGGTAAAAGTGTGATTAAAACACCAGGTTTCAGTGTAAGAAACACTATTTTTTATTAGATTGTACATATTCTTTCAGTCATTTTAATAATTTGTGTGAAACATCAGAACATGTAAACATCTGAGCGACGCGGAGGAGCAGGTCGTCCGCTCAAACACCAGAACGTTCCATCTGGGTTTTTACGACCAACAAACGAACAAATGTGTGCAGAGAAAACAGAGCGGGACACGACCGCGAGCTCCAGGCGTCTGAAACACTCACGTTTATGGACGTTATGTCAAAATGACTCCTTCAGACTCTAGGTGCGTTTAATGTCTCCAGGCCATAGAACTATAATAAAACCTGGAAGACGAATTCAAAATGGCCGCCCTGTTCCTCCCTGTGGCCTGAGCTCATTGGTGCATGACCCCAAAAAAGTTTCTTACTTCCGCATTTACTTCCTGATACGGAGGCTGCCATCTTTGCTTTAGGGCGCCATGTGACGACAATGCCCCACTTCATATAAAAACGGTAATTACGGTGATTTTAAAAATGGTAGAAAAGAACATTTCCTTCTATTTTATTTAAATACCGATAATAATTCAGTCCTGTCTGTGATTATAATGTGACATTTTAGAAAAAGGCTGGTTCCAAAAGGCTGCAGTACCTCACACGACCACTAATCAATCTGGGACACAGACAGAGGGGGCGGGGCTTATCCAGTTCATTTAATACATCCATGCTCCAGGCAGGTGTCATCGTCTGAAATGTTCCACAGTTTGGCATCACTTATTTGTTCAAACAAGAATTGCTGGCTTGAAAAAATTCGGAATCTGATGCTATGTTCCGATTATTAAATTCTTCTTTGATTGTGGCTCCAGCCCCTGCAGACAGGAGCCGCTCAGTGAAAGGTCTTGTTTGTAAAAGTGGCTGGCAGGGTTTGGACGACTGTTCGAGGTAAAGCTGTGACATCTGGCAGATATTTGCTCTTTTTAGGGTCAGATATTGGCCTTGGATCTCTGACTACGGCCGGGATGTTTGTGTTCTCTCTGGTTCCTGGCTCTCAAAATAAGTGAAGACAAACTGGGGAAGCGTTCTGCTCAAACTTCCAGCTTGACAAGAAATAAAATACTTTATTCTTGGCTGCAGACAGTGGCCTCCTTTTGTCACAAAGTCCTGCATTTGACAAGGTACTCTTTGCATCAAAATTAATACATTTCCCCCTCAAAGAGTCGGGTACTACAGCTTTAAAGCAGAACTAGGTAACATTTGTACCTCATTAAAGTCTTCATAAGTCTGTGTGTTGGTTGTAAATGTATTTTCGGGGCGTTTGAAGCCCCCGCCGCCGCCCCCTGCTGTCTCGGAGCGGAAAACCAGCTGCAACTGCCCTGACACCGAAGACAACTCTCCTGAGAAACACGGGCTCTCTTTTTATATTTAGCGACATGAAATATGTTTGTATGTGATTGTACTTCCTTATTTCAATAAAAAGGAAGAGGAAAAAAAGAAAACTAATTTTACTGGGAGTGTACGTTCACAAGAGACGTGCAGGGGGCGCTCTGTCGCTGAAGTTACTGAGTTCTGTTTTAAGGTGAGACTCTACAGGTGAATAGGAAAAAATGTTAAATTTAAAGACATTAATTTGAAGTTTGAATTTGCAGTTTACTCACATAAATGTAAGAAAAAAATATATTACACATTTTTCATCATGTCATGTTTTCATGTAAAAATTAGGCATTTGATGTGGAAAAAACGCCAAAAACTCCACATATTTGGGACATTTAAAACTGAAAAATGGCAGAACCAGGTTTGAATTTCTTGGTTCATTTTGTAACATATTAGTTATAAAAATGTACAGAGGGAATTTGGGATTTCTTATTTAGTTTTTAAGTAAACTGGATTGGACTGAAAATTGTCCTAAAAATTCAAATTCGCCTAATTTTTTTTTAACTTATAATAATAAATCCATTTTAGTATTAGATATCAACAAATCCTGGTGTTTGGTCTAAACCTGTTGAGTCCAGATTGTACAGTTTGTGTGGATCTACTTTAGGCTGATCTTTATGTCTCGAGGGACAAAAATGCATTTGAAGAAAACAATGTCAGAGAAATCTATGGATGAAGTGGATTCAATGGAAGAATCAAACATCTTCAGGAGCAGATTGGACACGTTTGTTGTTTCTACATGAAAGACATCGATGTGTGAGAGAGAAAACTGACCAAAAAACAAAAATTGAAGAACATGAGTTTTGCTGTAGAGTCTGGCCCTTTATTTAAACACTTCGGTGTAAAGAGTGTGACCGTGTGCAGTGAAACAGGGCTGTGCGATTCATCAAAATACGTCAAATCATATCATTTTGCAGAAACTCAATCTCCGCCCAAAAGTATTGACAGACTTTCAGTTTCTCTTTTTGTTTTCACCATGAAAAACCTCCCATTAGTGAATCTGACTCAGAGCTTTAAACTTAAGTATAAACCACCAGCTCCATCTGAAACACTGAACCCTGCGAGCTCTTAACTGTGTCCACCTCTCGAGCGTGAAATCCCCCATGATGCTCTGCTCCGGCCTGAACTCCCACTGACCCGGAGCCTCACAGAGACGCAGCTTCAGGCCCAGAACAGTCGTCCTCCGAAGGAAATGGATTCATTCAAGACGCATCAGCAAGAACATGTGTCTGTCAAGGGTTACTTTACATTGTCAGTACTTTTTAAATACGTTTTTAAACAAGTAAAAGGTGAAATGTGGTGATAAGGCTTCTAGATTGAGAATATTTATGTTTGTTTAATTTTTTTTATTGATGACAGGGGAGTAGACGGGGGGGACAAAGGGGTAAACTGTCCCAGAATTGGACCCTCTTCCTCTGTATTTGTAACAGAGGGGTCCCATGTGAAGCTTCTTTCCACAGACCACCACATTCTGGGACTTTGGTTTGACCCAGAGCCACACATCGATTGCATCATAAAACAAACACACTCTGTACAGATCATCGAATTGTTTACATCATAAAAGAAGATAATCACTCAACTCGTTTTGCCAATTGTTGCTTATGCAGATGTAGTTAATCAAAATACATATAACGTGCATCTGAAATGTTCTGCTTAATACTTTGTGCAGATTCATCTTAAATGTCCCAATAGAACTCATCATTAACAATTATATCATCAGATTAAAGTGCGTATGACAGGGTTTTAGGATTTGATCATTTTGACTTTATTCAGTGCATTATTACCTGTTGTAAATATAAATTATAGTTTTACACCAATCAGGAGCTGCTTGTGGAGAAAAGTTGAAAAATGTGTTGAAAATTACAGGAAGTAAACAAATTGATGACATCACACCGGGGAGACGAAGGTTATGCATAATTTACACAAAATAAACTACTTTTTTGACCCTTTAAACATCAATTCAACAAAATAAAGGCGTTAACGTGTGTTTTTCTTTGTCAAATGAACAAAATCTGTGACATTAGAGGAGTTAGAGGAGTGGCTGCTATAGCAATTTCCTAGTGTGATGTCATCATTTACAACCAGGAAGTAAAATTAAAAACCTAAAAGAATTGCTAAACTGGGGTAAAATGTGTAAAGATTTGAGTAGAAATTGAAATATATTTATCTTAACTGCATTTTAGTTCAATGAGTGGTCAACCTGTCAGAGTCCTTTAACTGGCCACAGCCTGGACAAAAACCACAGGATCACTGTTTTTTGTTTATTTTCAAATGTATTAATTTCAATTTACCACCATATCTGAAATGTTTTTGGTTCAATTCATCTTATTCCTATAGTTGTCGTTCGCGCCGCCGTCTTGTTTCCGTTGTAGTTCACACGGAGCAGACGAGCTCAACAGAAAATAAGTTCTACTCGACTAAAAAGACGTTTTCAGGAAATCGTTGCGTTGTGACTTGTTGTTGCTCGTGTTCATTAAACATTTTACACAAATCAATCTACTTTATGTAACATTTTAGCGTCAGACTTTTCCCTCGTTCGTCATTAGCTTTAACGGAGTTCTCGTCAAACGGAAGTGCGTTTACAACAAAAGTGTGATCTGTGGCAAAAAGAGGCAAAAGTGGGCGGGGCGGAATAAGGTGAATAGACTCCAGCCTGTTCCCTTCGACTCTGCCGGTGTCTCTCTTTTACTGTCCGTCACATTCGCAAAGGAGTTTGTCACAGATCATTGAAGCGGAGTGTTTTGTGAAGCTCAGGGAATGAAAAGTGTGAATGAAGCAAAATGAAACTCAAGATGTTAAGGATTACATTAAGGATCTGATGGAACCCTCTGTTTCGCCGTAGTCTGAGGTCTTCCAGTCAGAACGCTGCCTCGAACAAGTTTTAAAACCAGAGGAGACAGAACTCGACTCTGGAATGAGCCTCCTTTCTGCCCGCGCTCCTCCGACTTTGCCGCTGCCTTTAAAAAGAAACTTAAAGACGTCATTTTTCAAACAAACATTTTATCCCTTTACATATTTTCATTGCAATCCATTTATGTTGTTATTCTTCTGTTGCTTGTGAAGGACTTTGTGACCTCGGTCTGTGAAAAGCACAATACAAATAAAGTTTATTTACTCATTTAAAGACATGTTTTTGATGAGGAACAGCGTTATAGTTACGGTTAAAATGGTTAAAAGAGCGATAAAGATAATTCTGCATGATTTGTTGCATTCTTGTTAAAAATGACACATGATCAATCATTTGTGTTCACGGTCGAGAGTTTGATGCCGTCATAATCTCGGCTGGAGCGGGGCCTGAGTGAGATTTGAGAGGAATATCCAAAATGCTGCTTGTGGTCGAGTGGATAGCACACATGCCTGCAAAATTATAACTTCTCAAATGTTTGTTCTTCTTTTGTTGTTCTGTTCTAAATACAAAACACAAGGTGAATATTGTTAAATGTTTGTCCTTGTCGTTAGTTTATGAATCGTGTGTTTAAAGTCAACAACAATCACGTCTTTCTGAGGCTGTCGTGACAAAATAGTGTCGCTTCAGTTTATTTGTGACGACGGAGAAGACGCTGAGCTTCGTTTCAGTTTCATGTGGATCGGCCCAGGAATGAGAGCTACGAACCACAAACCTGACACCTGACACAGAGCGTTCTGACCCGACTTTATCGATTATCACACACTATTGTCGTTGTGTGGAATGTTGTGTATTTAAAAACATTAGAATCTGCACATTAAGATAATAAGAAGCCGTTGTCGCGCTCAGACTCTGCGTGTCGTGTTCCTCTGCAGCTCCGCGGGGCACAGGGGGCTGTTGTTGTCGGCAGATGCCCAGCTCCGGGGCCTCGCAGCTGGGGAGCACTTCTGCACAGCCCCGGGACTTTTCCTGGAGCCCGGATCATGTTAGCTTCAGCTCAATTACACCACAGCCCTGACGGCTAGAGGCTAACCACTCTGCTACAGCACAGAGCGGAGGAGGGCTAACCACTCTGCTACAGCACAGAGAGGAGGAGGGCTAACCACTCTGCTACAGCACAGAGAGGAGGAGGGCTAACCACTCTGCTACAGCACAGAGAGGAGGAGGGCTAATCACTCTGCTACAGCACAGAGAGGAGAAGGAGGAGGAGGGCTAACCACTCTGCTACAGCACAGAGAGGAGGAGGAGGAAGAGGAGGGCTAACCACTCTGCTACAGAGAGGAGGAGGAGGAGGAGGAGGAGGAGGGCTAACCACTCTGCTACAGCACAGAGAGGAGGAGGAGGAGGAGGAGGGCTAACCACTCTGCTACAGCACAGAGAGGAGGAGGAGGAGGAGGAGGGCTAACCACTCTGCTACAGCACAGAGAGGAGGAGGGCTAACCACTCTGCTACAGCACAGAGAGGAGGAGGAGGAGGAGGAGGAGGGCTAACCACTCTGCTACAGCACAGAGAGGAGGAGGGCTAACCACTCTGCTACAGCACAGAGAGGAGGAGGAGGAGGAGGAGGAGGAGGAGGGCTAACCACTCTGCTACAGCACAGAGAGGAGGAGGAGGAGGAGGGCTAACCACTCTACTACAGAGAGGAGGAGGGGGGCTAACCACTCTGCTACAGAGAGGAGGAGGAGGAGGAGGGCTAACCACTCTGCTACAGCACAGAGAGGAGGAGGGCTAACCACTCTGCTACAGCACAGAGAGGAGGAGGAGGAGGAGGAGGAGGGCTAACCACTCTGCTACAGAGAGGAGGAGGAGGAGGAGGAGGAGGAGGAGGAGGGCTAACCACTCTGCTACAGCACAGAGAGGAGGAGGGCTAACCACTCTGCTACAGCACAGAGAGGAGGAGGAGGAGGAGGGGGGCTAACCACTCTGCTACAGAGAGGAGGAGGAGGAGGAGGAGGGCTAACCACTCTGCTACAGCACAGAGAGGAGGAGGAGGAGGAGGAGGGCTAACCACTCTGCTACAGCACAGAGAGGAGGAGGAGGAGGAGGAGGGCTAACCACTCTGCTACAGCACAGAGAGGAGGAGGAGGAGGAGGAGGAGGGCTAACCACCCTGCTACAGCACAGAGAGGAGGAGGAGGAGGAGGAGGAGGAGGAGGGCTAACCACTCTACTACAGAGAGGAGGAGGGGGGCTAACCACTCTGCTACAGAGAGGAGGAGGAGGAGGAGGAGGAGGAGGGCTAACCACTCTACTACAGCACAGAGAGGAGGAGGGCTAACCACTCTGCTACAGAGAGGAGGAGGAGGAGGAGGAGGAGGGCTAACCACTCTGCTACAGATAGGAGGCGGAGGAGGAGGAGGAGGAGGGCTAACCACTCTGCTACAGCACAGAGAGGAGGAGGAGGAGGAGGAGGAGGAGGAGGAGGAGGAGGGCTAACCACTCTACTACAGCACAGAGAGGAGGAGGAGGGCTAACCACTCTGCTACAGAGAGGAGGAGGGCTAACCACTCTACTACAGAGAGGAGGAGGAGGAGGAGGAGGAGGAGGGCTAACCACTCTGCTACAGCACAGAGAGGAGGAGGAGGAGGAGGGCTAACCACTCTGCTACAGAGAGGAGGAGGAGGAGGAGGAGGAGGAGGAGGAGGAGGAGGAGGGCTAACCACTCTGCTACAGAGAGGAGGAGGAGGGCTAACCACTCTGCTACAGAGAGGAGGAGGAGGAGGAGGAGGGCTAACCACTCTGCTACAGAGAGGAGGAGGAGGGCTAACCACTCTGCTACAGAGAGGAGGAGGAGGGCTAACCACTCTGCTACAGAGAGGAGGAGGAGGAGGAGGAGGAAGAGGAGGAGGGCTAACCACTCTGCTACAGCACAGAGGAGGAGGGCTAACCACTCTACTACAGAGAGGAGGAGGGCTAACCACTCTACTACAGAGAGGAGGAGGGCTAACCACTCTGCTACAGAGAGGAGGAGGGCTAACCACTCTGCTACAGCACAGAGGAGGAGGGCTAACCACTCTGCTACAGAGAGGAGGAGGAGGAGGAGGAGGAGGAGGAGGAGGGCTAACCACTCTGCTACAGCACAGAGAGGAGGAGGGATAACCACTCTGCTACAGCACGACTGTCGAAGTCTTTGCCGATTGGCCCAAACCCTTTCCCTAAACATCACTTGACACAGGCTAGAAGTAAAAGCAGCCAAGAAATCCAAAGTGATGTCTCTCTGTATGTTTTTATACAGATTAATATCAGTCGGGTCACTTTTCTAATCTCCGCAAGTTCAGATGGACGTGATTGACAGGTGGATCAGCCAATCAGGGACACGCATGGCCCGGAATCAAAACCAACCGGGTGCTTACGAGGAAAAAAGAAAAGAAAAAGTATCACAGGGACTGAAAAACATCACAGGTTTCTGCAGAATCAATGCCCGAAGCACAAACTCAACCTGACAATGATTTTATTCCAGATGAACAGATAAACAAACCTGATTGCACGGTTCTGTTTGAGTTTGACTTGATGCGATGGAGGGAGTGAGACAGGACTCACTCTGAGGAAAAAAGTGTGTTCTGGATCACAGGAAAACAAAATTAAATGAAAGCAGTTTACAATGAACAAAAATGAATCTACATATGTTAAAGCTTAGCACTAAGGTTCAAAATGCAGCAGCAAGATTATTAACAGGTACTAGAAAAAGAGATCACATTTCACCAGTGTTGGAGTCTCTTCACTGGCTTCCTGTTGAGTTTAGAATCAAATTTAAAATCCTCCTCCTGACTTATAAAGCTTTAAACAATATGGCCCCATCCTACCTCAAAGATGCAATAGTAGCGTACCATCCAAACAGAGCTCTTCGTTCTCAAAATGCTGGACTATTGTTAGTCCCCAGAGTCTCTAAAAGCACAGTAGGAGGCTGAGCATTTAGCTACCAAGCTCCTATGTTATGGAACCAGCTCCTGTTCATGTAAAAGAGGCCGACACAGTCTCTACATTTAAGACCAGCTCAAAACGTTCCTCTTTGAAATAGCTTATGGTCAGGCCAGTTAGGAACAGAAATAAAAACCTACAGTTTTAGCTACGCTGCCCTTGGAGCAATTCTGCTGGAGAAGTATGGCAGCTTGAACACTATCCTCTGGTTCTTCCTACTTTACCTATCAACAATATTTAATATTACTTCAACTGTAGTCTGTTCATTGCTGTTCACATGTTTCTCTCTCTGTTTCAGACACTGCGGCGGCTGCTCCAGTGACGACCCCCCCACCCCCACCTGTCTGGACGATCTATGCACCACCCGCCTGGACAGCTGGATTAGCCACACCTCGTCTGCCTGGACGAACTCCTTCTACTTAGATTAACTGTTCCTCATCTCCTGCTGGAGGATCTCTCTACACTGGTGGACTGCTCCTCGTCCTCCTGGAGGAACTCTTTAAAGCCACCTCCCTCTTGAGTGGTTCTGGTTCAGTCCAAGTGGATGTCAGTCCTAGTTCATCTGCAGCCTGTCCGTCCGTGGGAGTAGGATCTCTCCTTCACTGTGGTTCTCCCCGAGGTTTCTACTTTTTCCCGTGGGGTTTTTTGTAGTTTTTCCTCGCCGCGAAGGAGGGTCAAAGGACAGGGGCATTCTGGGACAGTTATCTGAACTGCTTTTACCTGTGGCCCATCGAGGCAACTGTTGTTGTGATTTTGGGCATTATAAAAATAAATTGATTTGATTTGATTTGATTTGATTTAAATACCCAGAAAAAATAATAATATCTTTAAATCAGATGTGTTTTAATTATTTCAAGCTGCAGTTTCCTTACACCAGAGGCAGATCATTATTCGAGGTTAAAATATTGAATTGTAACCTGAAGAGTTCCTTGGCTATTTCTTATTATTTATCTTCAGCCAAATCCAGCGTGTTCGTTTACTGTAAGAGTGGAGCGTTTAGCAGTCAACAATTACAACACTATATAACTAATAACACATACCAGTATAATGATGGCCAGGATTCGACGAATTACAATCAAAAGATTTATTTCCCTAATACAAAATAATCTATACAGAGCTCCGGACGTTCTGAGCCCTAACAATGGTTATTCTCGCCTCTATCTCCCCAGAACGTAACCACTGGCTCAGTCCATCCGTATTTAACACATCGCACATGAATAATACATGAATATGCAAGAAGAGGCGATGTCATCCTTCCTGAAGTCTTCTGATGGGGGGTTTAACGTAAAGTTCTCCTTATATGGTGTGTGCACAGGGAGAGGCCGTTTTGTTTATCTTACACACAGACATTCCTGAGATTAAGGCTTTGCATCTGCTTTGCCACAAAATGAAGACTTCACAACTAGTTTGGATGTTACCTGAAACTCAATAACTGACATGTTGTACAACAAACAAAACCTCTGCAATTCATCTTACATATGTAAAACTATAAAACCAATATTTTATAATTATAAAATATAAAAAAGTCTTCAAATATAAAAGTATAAAAATATAAAACCCTTCAAACCAGATGGAAATACGCTGCAATAATGTGATTTCGGTTA
>CM033637.1:14956173-15123673 GCA_019453435.1 Rhinogobius similis
ATTTGACATTCGACCCACCCACACGCTCTGGACCCACTCATTTGACACACCCACGCGCTCTGGACCCGCTCATTTGACATTTGACCTACCCACACGCTCTGGACCCGCTCATTTGACATTTGACCCACCCACACGCTCTGGACCCACTTATTTGACCCACCCACGCGGTCTGGACCCGCTTATTTGACCCACCCACCCGCTCTGGACCTGCTCATTTGACATTTGACCCACCCACACGCTCTGGACCCGCTCATTTGACATTTGACCCACCCACACGCTCTGGACCCGCTCATTTGACCCACCCACACGCTCTGGACCTGCTCAGATCTGAAGGCTCCTGCAGCTCCTCAAACACACGTCCAAATGTGATTAAGTTTAATGATGAGATTAAAAAGGATGCTGCAGACCTCGTCATCGCTCACAATGATCCGGCTTCACACAGAAACGTCTGAGGAAAGAGAGCGGGGCCTCACAGCGTCCCACCGTCAGCAGCAGCGACGGCACATTAGTGTAATTTGCCCCAGGGCAGATCGACGACCCAGAGCCGCCTTCACCTGGAGCTGAAACTGCTCACACAGCAACCAAACAACAATACACCATTACTGAGAGTCCAGGGAGAGGGGGGAGAGAGGGGGGAGAGAGGGGGGAGAGAGGGGGGGAGAGGGGAGAGAGACCAGAGAGAGAGAGGAGGGAGAGAACCAAACAACAATACACCATTACTGAGAGTCCAGGGAGAGGGGGAGAGAGGGGGAGAGAGGGGGAGAGAGGGGGAGAGGGAGAGAGACCAGAGAGAGAGAGGAGGGAGAGAACCAAACAACAATACACCATTACTGAGAGTCCAGGGAGAGGGGGAGAGAGGGGGAGAGAGGGGGAGAGAGGGGGAGAGGGAGAGAGACCAGAGAGAGAGAGGAGGGAGAGAACCAAACAACAATACACCATTACTGAGAGTCCAGGGAGGGGCAGAGAGGGGGGAGAGAGGGGAGAGTCCAGAGAGAGAGAGAGAGAGAGACCAGAGAGAGAGGGGGGAGAGAGGGGGGAGAGACCAGAGAGAGAGAGAGGAGAGAGAGACTGAGAGGAGGGAGAGAACCGAACAACAATACACCATTACTGAGAGTCCAGGGAGAGGGGGGAGAGAGGGGGGAGAGGGGAGAGACCAGAGAGAGAGAGAGAGAGAGAGACCAGAGAGAGAGGGGGGGAGAGAGGGGGAGAGAGGGGGAGAGGGAGAGACCAGAGAGAGAGAGAGAGAGAGAGACCAGAGAGAGAGGGGGGAGAGAGGGGGAGAGATGGGGGAGAGGGAGAGAGACCAGAGAGAGAGGGGAGGGAGAGAACCAAACAACAATACACCATTACTGAGAGTCCAGGGAGAGGGGGGAGAGAGATGGGGGAGAGAGGGGGGAGAGAGGGGGGAGAGGGGAGAGACCAGAGAGAGAGAGAGAGAGAGAGACCAGAGAGAGAGGGGGGGAGAGGGGGAGAGAGGGGGAGAGGGGAGAGACCAGAGAGAGAGAGAGAGAGAGAGAGAGACCAGAGAGAGAGGGGGGGGGGGGGGAGAGGGGAGAGACCAGAGAGAGAGAGAGAGAGAGAGAGAGAGAGAACCAAACAACAATACACCATTACTGAGAGTCCAGGGAGAGGGGGGAGAGAGGGGGGAGAGAGGGGAGAGTCCAGAGAGAGAGAGAGAGAGAGACCAGAGAGAGAGGGGGGAGAGAGGGGGGAGAGACCAGAGAGAGAGAGACCAGAGAGAGAGGGGGGAGAGAGGGGGGAGAGACCAGAGAGAGAGAGAGGAGAGAGAGACTGAGAGGAGGGAGAGAACCGAACAACAATACACCATTACTGAGAGTCCAGGGAGAGGGGGGAGAGAGGGGGGAGTCCAGAGAGAGAGAGAGAGAGAGAGAGACCAGAGAGAGAGGGGGGGAGAGAGGGGGGCGAGAGGGGGGAGAGGGGAGAGACCAGAGAGAGAGAGAGAGAGAGAGACCAGAGAGAGAGGGGGGGAGGGGGGAGAGGGCAGAGACCAGAGAGAGAGAGAGAGAGAGAGAGAGAGAGAGAACCAAACAACAATACACCATTACTGAGAGTCCAGGGAGGGGCAGAGAGGGGGGAGAGAGGGGAGAGTCCAGAGAGAGAGAGAGAGAGAGACCAGAGAGAGAGGGGGAGAGAGGGGGAGAGACCAGAGAGAGAGAGAGGAGAGAGAGACTGAGAGGAGGGAGAGAACCGAACAACAATACACCATTACTGAGAGTCCAGGGAGAGGGGGGAGAGAGGGGGGAGTCCAGAGAGAGAGAGAGAGAGAGAGACCAGAGAGAGAGGGGGGGAGAGGGGGCGGGGGGAGAGGGGAGAGACCAGAGAGAGAGAGAGAGAGAGAGACCAGAGAGAGAGGGGGGGAGAGAGGGGGGAGAGATGGGGGGAGAGGGGAGAGAGACCAGAGAGAGAGGGGAGGGAGAGAACCAAACAACAATACACCATTACTGAGAGTCCAGGGAGAGGGGGGAGAGAGATGGGGGAGAGAGGGGGGAGAGAGGGGGGAGAGGGGAGAGACCAGAGAGAGAGAGAGAGAGACCAGAGAGAGGGGGGAGATAGTGGCGAGAGGGGAGAGACCAGGTAGAGAGAGAGAGAGAGAGAGAGAGAGAGACCAGAGAGAGAGGGGGGAGAGAGGGGGGAGAGGGGAGAGACCAGAGAGAGAGAGAGAGAGAGAGAGAGAGAACCAAACAACAATACACCATTACTGAGAGTCCAGGGAGAGGGGGGAGAGAGGGGGGAGAGAGGGGAGAGTCCAGAGAGAGAGAGAGAGAGAGACCAGAGAGAGAGAGGGAGAGGGCAGAGACCAGAGAGAGAGAGAGAGAGAGAGAGAGAGAGAGAGAGAGAGAGAGAGAACCAAACAACAATACACCATTACTGAGAGTCCAGGGAGAGGGGGGAGAGAGGGGGGAGAGAGGGGGGAGTCCAGAGAGAGAGAGAGAAAGAGAGGAGAGAGAGGGGGGAGAGAGAGACAGTGAGGAGGGAGAGGAGAGAGAGAGAGAGAGAGCGAGAGGGGGGAGAGAGGGGGGAGTCCAGAGAGAGAGAGAGAGAGAGAGAGAGAAAGAGAGGAGAGAGGGGGGAGAGGGGGGAGAGAGGGGAGAGTCCAGAGAGAGAGGAGAGAGAGAGAAGGACAGGAGAGACAGAGGGGGAGTGGGGGTAGATAGAGAGAGGTAAAGTCCATAAAGAGAGAGAGACAGTATCTACAATAAAACACTAAAAGGTTTGCTCTCTCTGTGACTTGTACCAAGGCTTTTCACCTAAACGTGGACGACAAACCAGGGTCCGACACCCGCTCGAGCCCACGTGAGTAACACCAGAGCCAGTAAAACGTATGAGCACGAGTAGAAGAGTTTTGTGTAGCTTGTTACTGTTAGCGATACGCGGAGAAATGAGCACACATGCTAACAACCGCGTCATGAACACTGTCTAAATCTGACGTTATTCTGGACAATAATGGACCAAAAGCAAAGCGGGACACAACATTTTTTATAGTTGTAGCCTTAATCTAAATAAAATTCTTAGTTGATTAATAAAAATCTTGGTCGACTAAGACACCATCGACCCATTAATCGACTAAGGATCACAGCTCTATTGATTATTTGTTTTCATTAGAGACACTTTTCTCACCGTCCGAAGAGGAACCAACTCTTTTGCTTTTACTTGAGTAAAACATTTTAGTTCCTCTCATTTGTGCATTATTTAATGTTTTGTCTGATTATATTAACTTGTATATTAAAATTTAAGCAGCCTGGATTTTAAGCCTCTTCTCTCAAGTAGTCGTTTCTCCAAATACTTTTTAGCAAAAACTAAGTAACAGTGGATGCTTCTTGAAATGTGGCTAGAATCCTCCATTAAAGGAAAAATAGTCTGCATTGTTCATATTGTTATTAGCCTTTAAACATGCTCTTGATTACCTTAATAAGTTTATTATGGCCCTATAAAAGGATTTGTCTGCTGTGTACAATGCAAGTCTGACCATTTAAGTTAGTTTATTTTTCTTCGGTCCAGAAATACAAAAACAATACAAAAAAGCAAGAACGCAAGAATAAAGAAAGAAAACATTTTACAGACGTACAGGTTTAGGCTGAAGTTTAACACTTATTTTTGCCAAACCCTAATAACTCAAAGTATGACGTGGAAAGAGTGACAGATGAACAGAATTCAACTTATTCCGCCCCGCCCACTTTTGCCTCTTTTTGCCAGATTCACACTTTTGTTGTAAACGCACTTCCGTTTGACGAGAACTCCGTTAAAGCTAATGACGAACGAGGGAAAAGTCTGACGCTAAAATGTTACATAAAGTAGATTGATTTGTGTAAAATGTTTAATGAACACGAGCAACAACAAGTCAACAACGCAACGATTTCCTGAAAACGTCTTTTTAGTCGAGTAGAACTTATTTTCTGTTGAGCTCGTCTGCTCCGTGTGAACTACAACGGAAACAAGACGGCGGCGCGTACGACAACTTCAGGAACAGAAATCTATACACACAGGCGCATATAACACTTTATATATCCATAAACATGTACAATATAATATAAACAGACACAGACAGTTGGACAAATGCACTCACACATTCATTGTTTCCATTTCTTGATATTTTTTATTACATTGTATCTAAATTTTGTGTGTGGGTGTAAATACTTTGAGTCTTTTAATGTTTCCTCCAAATCGTTCCATAAATGAACTCCTCTGACAGAAATACATCTGTTTTTACATTCGTCCTTACATTTCCAAGACACTCTGAGGTCGTACCATCTCACTTGGTTTGAACTTCTCTTGGAGACAGCGAGGAGCAAACGGTTGGACTTAAAACAGCAGAAGATACTCCGATAAGAGACGTTTTAAATTGGAGGGAGAGGATTTTCTAACGAACGTTCCTCAAAGCAGCGTGAATGAAGCTAAACGGTGTGTTTTTGATGAAGAACATTGTTAGAACACGATTAAAAGAGAGAAAAAGTCACTGGAGCAGAATCTGTGTGCAACAAGTTAATCGATTACTCGCAACTAATCGGTTACAGAAATGATTGTCTAATTAGATAATGTTAACTGGTCGATACACAGACTCCAAAACAATGTTTGAGCTGAAACAAGAGGTTTTACTACTTTGATCACCTTTTTTGTCTTGCGTTCCCCCTAAGCTTTGTCTCACACTCAGCGTACAGACCCCTTAACTTGAGTTTCAGGAAAGTAAATGTGTTTTCGAGTCGAATATAGTCAATTATTACTATTATATTCTTTTGTTTTAATCATATTTATGTTCCAAGATCCAAAAAGATTGAAAATGTACAACTAACAACACTTTTTATTCAGATAAAAGTAAGTTCTTAAGTTAAACCATAAACCATTCCAAGTGATCCCTCACGTACCCCTTTTGGTCCCTGTGCCCCTGGTTGGGAAACACTGACTTAGACGGAGCAGGAATGACAAAAACACACAGGAAATGAGTAAATTGTGTGTTTTTTTTATTAAATTCCTTGTTCATCTCTCAATATTCTCCTCCAGGAAGTCGTCAAACGCCTTCACTTCAGCTTTGTCTAAGGAAAACTGTCACATTTAAGGGTCCCTCGCGTTCTAAACAAAGAATCGATTAATTGAAGGAATAATCGCTAAACTAATCGATTACCGAAATAAGCGTTGCTTGCAGCCGTACTCCACTGTAAAACACACGTGATGTTGCCGTCTTTCCACGCGCTCCAGCGGCTCCTGTCTCTGAGACGCTGTAAACGCTGGCGGCTCTCGATCCGTCAGACACGAGACAGACACAGACGCTCACCTGATTTCCTCTCAGAGCCACGGGGTAAAACCACGGATGTATTAAATGAACTGGATAAGCCCCGCCCCCTCTGTCTGTGTCCCAGATTGATTTGTGGTCGTGTGAGGTACTGCAGCCTTTTTCTAAAATGTCACATTATAATCACAGACAGGACTGAATTATTATCAGTATTTAAATAAAATAGAAGGAAATGTTCTTTTCTACCGTTTCTAAAATCACAGAAATTACAGTTTTTATATGAAGTGGGGGATTGTGGTCACGTGGCGCCCTAAAACAAAGATGGCCGCCTTCGTTTCAGGAAGTAAATGCGGAAGTAAGAAACTTTTTTGGGGTCATGCGCCTATGAGCACTCTCCATAGGGATAAACAGGACAGCCATTTTGGATTCATCTTCCAGGTTTAATTATAGTTCTATGGGTAAAACCTGCAGAAGCCCCATTCATGCTCAGGCTCTGCACGCCGTCCGTCTGTGGTCGCTCTGGTGGAAAAGGGTGAACAGACCATAGACCGTACATATCACTGGCCTCGCCCTCTGCCGCCGCGTTCCAAACAGGGAGTGTCCAGGAGAGTCCTGGCTCCATGAAGACGAGCTGCCATTCTCTTTCTGTGACACTGAAGAACTGTTTCTGTCAAACTCACATCTGGAACTAAAATGTCTGACTCTCCACATGATCCTGGTGTTTTTTGTCGTTGGTTGTTCATAAATCAAGTTATTACAATAATAACTGACCAATCAGGTGCTTCCTTTTCCAGGGGTCGGTTTCGCTCGTGTTAGCAACAGGTTTGATTGACAGCTAGCGCCGCACGTTGCCGCCGTCTCCTCCCACCGAGGGGCGGAGACCGTTAACATCCTCGCTCCCGATTGGTCCGTGTGGTTGCCACGATACGCACTCGGATTTAAATATGGAGTCTGGCTCCACTTTAGCCGCTATAACTGCTAGCTCCACTTTAGCCGCTATAACCGCTAGCTCCTCTTTAGCCGCTATAACTGCTAGCACCGCTAGCTCCACTTTAGCCGCTATAACCGCTAGCTCCACTTTAGCCGCTATAACCGCTAGCTCCATTTTAGCCGCTATAATTGCTAGCTCCATTTTAGCCGCTATAACCGCTAGCTCCTCTTTAGCCGCTATAACTGCTAGCCGCGGTTGTCTTCCTCCTTTAGCTGGAGCCAAATGCTATGGGTGACGTCACATTCCCACAGTCCATCGATATGTGCGGTCTGTGGAACGAACAGACGGACACTTGGAGCTGATTGGTTGAAGTGGCGGTGTTTATCCACAAAGGCACAACATGCTGAGGCTGAAGCAGTGTTTCCCAACCAGGGGTACGGGGAGGGATTACCAGGGGGTAAATGGAATGGTTTCAGGTTTTAAATAAAGATCAGATGTACTTTTATCTGAAAAAAATGTCATTACTTGTAAATGTACCATCTTTTTGGAGTATCTTGGACTCTAAATATAATGAAAACTAAATATGTAACAGTGATACCTGACAATGTGCAACTAGTAAACCCATTTGTACAAAATCCCTCAGTCTCTCACACCGTTTCCCCTCTAGTCCCACCCATTGCCCTGCCTTGGCCCCGCCTCTGGGCTGCTCCTTGCTCCGCCCCTGCAGTATAATTGCCCATTCACATGTTTATCCTTTGTCCTGAGCTGATGCTGCCTGCAATTGTGGAGATTTCCCTCTTCCAAATGGAACAGTACGTGGATGACAGTGAGTTTATTTGTGTCATAATTGTGTTCTTCCTCTGCCTTATTCCCAAATTATTCAGCAAAATTTGGTTTAATCGTTTACCGCTGTCATTCACCACTGATACATTTGTCCTTGTCTTCTGTAGAAAAAGCACTACTCCATAACCATCACTGCCCCTCTCACACATCAATACATGTTTAAACTGGAACTGGTGCAGAGTCATTCATTACGTTGAAGATATCACCTGGGATCAGATTAAATTAAGGACATGACAGTCACATTTATTTGTCTGAAACTCAAGTTAAAATGGCACTCACACAAAAAAGCTTGGGAACCACTGATCTTAATAGGCTGTATTTCTGCTCAAACGTCGGTCAGCGTCACCATGTTCGTTTCGTCTCTGGATGCTTGAGTAATCTGGAAATGTCTGTTTGCACCTATCCCCTATCTCAGCCCACTCTGTACTTACTTATTTAAAATGTCTTTATTCAAATCAGACTCTGCATACGTCATATATTGTATGTTTATGGTTAAAACGTTTTTCAAAAGTAAAAAATACATAAATGACGATTTGCTGCTTGTTACGGCGATGTCACTATCAAGAGGCGGAGCTTAAACCAATAAGGCGAGACACTGGTGTTTTTGTTCACTTTTCTCTGTCACATCTGGACTTTCATGTGGAAACAACAAACATGTCCAATCTGCTCCTGATGTTTGATTCTTCCATTGAATCCACTTCATCCATTGATTTCTCTGGACATTGTTTTCTCCAAATGCATTTTTGTCCCTCGAGACGTAAAGATGTTCCCGCGCCAAACTGTACAATCTGGGACTGAACAAGATTCTGAAACAACGGACACAAGGATTTGTCTAAAAGTGACAAATCGTGACTGTAAGTGACACAACGAAAAGCAATAAACACGACTAAAAGAAACAAAAAACGTGACTGACAGCGACACAGACGCAACAAAAAGCGACTAACTTCCACAGGATCTTGTTGAGTCTCTGGACTCAACAAGATCTGATTCTAAACCTGATTTATTGAGTTTTAAATCTTAAAAATTAGACAAAATGTTACGCCATTTATCAGTCTACTCAGATCAGATCTACTTTATACAAAACTAAAGACAAATCTTAAATCCCCTGAGTACATTTTTGCATCGAATGTGTTACAACATGTACCCAAGAAATAACCTGGTTCTGTCCATTTTTCAAATTGAAATATGTGACATTTTGGTCGATTTTCACATAAAACGCCTTATTTCTACATGAAAAACTTTCTTACATTTACTGTTTGTGAGTAAACTACAGCAGAAGTTCACAATTTATATCTTTAAATGTATGGTTTTTTTCTTGTTTTTCCCTTTTTACCTGCAGCATCTGGCCTTAAACAAAGAGACACCAACAAATAATATGCAGAAAATTAAAAAGTGAAAAAAAACTAAAAATAATAACTAAAAAATACAAAACGGCCAATAAATCCAGTGCAAAGAGTCAAAGTGTGGCATTAAGGAGCTTCTCAGCTGCTGGAGTTAATAGCTTGAAAGATTTTTTGACAATTATTGCAATTTACCAAGAACAAAATGTACAATAATGTTCTCAGCGTGTTGTAGTTTATCTCCAGAAACAAAACAGAACACAGTCTTCCCGAGTCACAAACTCTTTTGTCCTTGACTTCAGCTTCAGAGCGACACAAACCTCTGGAGACGGGAATGTTTAAAAATTAAACTTTAACTTTAATCCGAACCGAGGGAAACGGATCGAGAAAACATGAAATATTCAGACACACGGGGAGGGCATCTGACACAGCGGGAGGGAGAGTACTCTGTTTTGTTGAAGTGAAAGTACAAAAAAAAAACACTCAAGTAAAAGAAAAAATATCTCATAAAAATGGTATTGAAGTAATTGTTTAAAAATGTTCTTTAGGAGAAAAAAATGAAAGCTATTTCACAAAGATTTCAACGTTAAACTGTGAAATGTAGTCATTTTGATAAAGAATTGCGCTATTTTTTGGTCGAACTGTGCTATTTTAAACAATTTCATCATTTTTTCCTGTTAATTTCATAAATAGCATATAATTTTGTTTGCTCAGAGCTGGGACTTGAACTCAAAACTTTTAGAACGTCACCATGAACGTGCTACGAATAACCCTTAAATCAAATGAAACACTCTTTACTTTACGGTCCAGTCAAAGTAATGGAACAAAGCTTTGGTGTGAAAAAAGTTGATTTGTAGAATAATCTTGACGAAGAAAGAAGGAAGACACAGAATCAAGAACAATAGTGGCATTTTTAAATTCAAGAAACATGTCTGGTAACTGCAATATGTTTTTTTTAAATGTTATTAAATTCAAATGTGGCGTATAATGTGTTTTAAAATGTAAAAAGGCAGATGGCAAGTTTATTTGTAGAGCACAATTCATACACAAGGCAATTCAAAGTGCTTTACACAACAGGAAAAGTTGCATTAAAATCACAAAAAACAAAGACAAACAGAATAATTTAAAAGTGCTTTAAAAGAGAAGAGTGCAGATGGATCTTTCAGTCGTTTGCACGTCTAAACAAAACTGTTTTTAGTCTGGATTTGAACATTGTCAGAGTGAGGCCTGTCTCACATCTGGAGACGGCTCCAGAGTTTAGCAGCAAAAAACTGAAAATGTCTTCTTTCTGCTCTTTTTTCCTTCATTTTCTTAACACTCTGTCACTAATTATGCCTTTTATGTGATATTAACGGAAATAAATAGATACATAAATAAATAAAAAATGCAGTGGAGCATAAAGTATAGATTAAAGGTGCTGTACCTGATTTTTACTGTTTTGAAATTTGAAAAAAAGAGCTACATCACTTTCCAAATCCAGCCCCAGCCCCCGAAATATTCCCCCTCCATGAGTTTAGAAGCACTTTTCACCAGCCTCTGAACCCAGAGCGCTAAAGCTAACAAACATTAGCATGCTAACGGTGTGCTTCCTGCTTCTCATAGAATAAAATGCTGTGTCTCATTTTCACCGGAATATCTTTTTTTAACAATATTTCTGTGCTGCAGCTACACAGATTCGACTTCGTTAAATGTATGCAAAAATCGGTAACATGAACAAGTACAGCCCCTTTAACTGCTCTCAAATGCACTGAACTCAAAGTAAAAAGCGTCTACTGTAAATGAAGTAAAGTACGGATACACAGACGCCTACATTTAGTGTAAGGCGAGACACTCCAGGCAAAACTCTTTTTTTTTCTTCTTTTTTTTTCAATGTTTTGTTTTTTGGTCACTTTTCTCTCTCACACATCAATGTCTTTCATTTGGAAACAACAAACGTGTCCAATCTGCTCCTAAAGATGTTTTATTCTTCCATTGAATCCACTTCATCCATAGATTTCTCTGGGACATTGTAACTTCAAAGGACGTTTTCTTAAAATGCATTTTTCTCCCTCGAGACATAAAGATCAGCCTTAAAGTAGATCCTACACCAAACTGTACAATCTGGACTCAACAAGATTTATACCAAACGGACACAAGGATTTGTTTATCTAATTCTAAAATGGATTTATTGAAGTTTTTAAGAATTTTTTTTTTTTATATTTAGGACAATTTTTTGTCCAATCTAGTTTACTTAAAAACTAAATAATAAATCCAAAATCTCCTCTGTACATTTTTATAACTAATATGTTACAAAATGAACCAAAAATTTCAAACCTGGTTCTGTCCATTTTTCAGATTTAAATGTCCCAAATATGTGGATTTTTGGCCATTTTCACATAAAATGCCTTATTTTTACATGGAAACATGACATGATGAAACACTTGTAATATATTTTTTCTTGCATTTATGTGAATAAACCACAGAAGTTTCCAATTTATATCTTTAAATTAAATATATTTTCCTATTCACCTGTAGTGTCTCACTTTTTGTACTTTTACTTGTTCTTTTGTTCCTTTCCGTCCCTGGGATTCTGACACAGGGAGGGCATCTGACTCCATTGGCGCGAGGACAGAAAAGGCTGTGAGTCAAACGCTCCGTCGCTGCAGCTGGAAATGTGTCGCCAAAAGTTTTATTGGACAAGTTTGTCATCTGTGTCACGTTCATGTTTCTGTTCTTGTTCAGAGTTTGAGTTTCATTGGAATAATCAGACTCTCCTTCTGTCCTCCCAAAGAACAAACCATCCCGCTTTGGTTTTTTTCTAATAAAATGATTCATGAAGTTCAGTCTCCGTGTGAGAGAAACACACAGCAGCAGGATTCATCACAATCAAATCAAAATTACAATTCTAATAGACACAATTAGCAAAAGGCTGCAGCTTTGGACACGCCCTTTGTCCATGTTTTATTCATAAATACATGTGAGTCTTTTATTAGTTTGTCGTTTTATTTATTTATTTATTTTTTGTCCGTTTTATTCCAGTCTTTTTTGTCAATTCTTCTGCACGCGTTTTATGTGTGAACTTTGAACAGAACGGGATTATTATTAACACATAAATAGCAAATCTTGTCTAAATAAATTAAAATAATTAACATTTAAAAATAGATCTTTTTCCCTCGTTGTTCAGCTGAGGCTGCAAAGATATAAAAAAAAACAACATTAAGTTAAAATTTTGGCTGTGTTTTTTGGACTAAAAATAATTGTATCATGGAAGTTTGATACACAGAACATTCAAATATTCTGCATTATGTGTCCTTTAAACCCCTTGTGATGTCGTCAGGTCATTGTTTCCGTCTAGATTGTTATTTTTATTATTTGTTTCATCATCATGAAACTTTCATGTGTGTCTCAAACATCATTCTACGATAATTTATGCAAAATCTTAAATGTGAATATGTATTTTTCTCTGATATGAAAAAGAATATTGCTTTTCTTTGGCGTCTCATGTTTTAGAACTTCTCTCAGTCGGGCGTTCTCTCACACGATTTGTGTTAGCGCTCCATCTACTTGCAGCAGAGGGAATGACCATGGTGAAATAAACAAAAGCACGCCGTCGTAATGACGGTTATTTGAGTCAGAAATGCTCAGAGTCTTTGATTTGTGGACTTTAAAACACACAGACCTCTGGATCTCCACCTCTGACATCTTAAATCTGGGAAACTTGAAACTGAGTGTTTTTATGAGGCTCAAGAGAAGGAGCAGAGAAAACAAGCTTGTAAATGAAAAAAATGTGAATTAAGCTAAATATTTAAGCTAAAGCCAGATATGCTTTTGATGAGGAACAATGTTATCTTATCTTAATCTTATAATTAGCAAACGACTTCCAGAACAGAGCAGACTTCAAGGTGGGTCCAAGCTTTTTGTTCAATATAACGTTAATACATAATAAATCAACAAAAGGAGCTTGTCTCAGCACTTTTTCTAAACCCTCACTGCATTTCCTCTCGTGTTCTCAAACCTTCTGAAACGTTCTCCTGAGTTTGGACGAGGCCCGCGCTGTTGCTCCTGGAACGCGTCGCTGCCTCTGAATAATTCATGACGTTTTATTAAATCTGGCTTAAACAGCCACATGAATGATTCAGCCGTACACAAAGTGCAGTCACATTCACGTTTGAGTGAAACAAAGAGACTTTTTTAAGCCAAATATTCCAGTGTTTGCTGTGCATTATTCAGGCGTTTGAAAACCCTTAACCACCTACCTTTACATTTCATGTTTTATCACTCTAAATCATGTATAGGTTTGGAAAGTCAGGTAAAAGTGAGTCAGCCCTCGTTTTTGTGCAAACAAACGACACTGTGGCCAGCAGAGGGCGCAGGAGGAAGTGTAAAATTATGTTTTACATCTTTGATTTTCAGCCACTTTGCCGGGGACCACTATGGTGTACAGTGATCCCTCGCTATATCGCATTTAATCTTTCACGGCTTCGCTGCTTCACGGATATTTTTACAGTGCATCCACTGAACTTCAGTGCACGCACAAGAACGGGACCCTTTGATGAGTCGTTCATTGCAGTTCTCAAATATAATCGAAGGTGGCATATCCGTTTATAAAAATCTTCTTGCTCAGAAAAAGAAAGAGCGCCAACAACTAAAGAAAGAGTCGTGCGCCTTCAGTAGAAACAGAGGCTACAGGGGGCGGAGTCAGGACCAAGAGGCACAGACTGTGAAATACACCAGTGACAATGTTTACAACCTTGTATTACTATATTAAAATGATTGTTTTAAACACATTTTGGGCTTTAAAACAGGTTTTGATTTTTGGTTATATTCCATAGTTCAGTATTGCATTGTAAAATAATAAAAAATAAAGCTGTGACTACTTCACGGATTTCACTTTTCGTGTTATTTTTGGAACGAAACTCCCGCGATAAACGAGGGATCACTGTACCAGGTGTGCCTTGAAAAAATGTCAGATTGATAGATTTAGTTTAATAATTATTAATAATTTAATAATTTGTCCATTGTGTCCTGAGTAACATCAGAAGCATAAAAAGAAAGCAAAACAATCACCAAGGCAACAATTCGAGAACAAGACACAGTGGCACTGGCATGGACAATATTTTCTACATTTAGTACCACTTTTTTTCCTTTAAATCTTGTGATTTGATGCCACAGTGTTTTAAAAGGCTGTGTGCTGCTGAATATTTTCAACCAGAAAAAGTGTCAACACTTAGAAAAGGGTGAAATAAACTTACACGAGACAGTTTAAAGAGCGGGTATTATGCGGTTTAGCTGTTGACACAAACATTTATAGATAACGTTACCTTAGGGCGGCAGTAGCTCAGATGGCAGAGAGACTGTCTTCTGATCCGAAGGTCAGCGGTTCGAATCCCGCTCCTGACTTAAACATCATTGGTTGAGCGGTCAGATCCACTGACCCACAGGTTGGCGGTGCAATTTCTCCCATAAGTGAATACTGCTGTTGTGTCCTTGCCCCCAGTGTCTGTGTACTCGTGTGAGTGAATGGGTGAACGGTTCATTGATGTAAAGCGCTTTGACTGCCTCGAAGGTGGAAAAGAGCTATATAAATATGTGCCCATGTGACCATTTATGTTGGTCTGAAAATGTTATTCAGCGAAAAGAATGTGTTGTAAAGTTTTCTGAATCTCCCCTTCCTCCTCTTCCCCCTCCTACGCACCAAGCCCCTCCCCCTCCTACACAACAATGCGACTAAAAGCGACAAAATTGTGTTTAAAATGTGAATTTGAACTGAATTCTACTATTACTGTACTAAAACATAAATTGCAAATCTAATCACAATCGCACTGGTCAGAAAAATCACAATTAGATGTTTATCCTATATCATACAGCTCTATTAAAATGATTTTAAAATGATTCTGTGTGTCTTTTTGTGTTTTGTGATTTTAATGCAACTTTTCCTGTTTATGTAAAGCACTTTGAATTGCCCTGTGTACGAATTGTGCTCTACAAATAAACTTGCCTTGCCTTGCCTTGCCTTGCCTTGCCTTGCCTATTATAGACAATAGAAAAATACAAAGTAAACACAAATCATGATAAAATCAAAATCATGATCTGGCCCCAAGAAAATCGTGATAATTTTTTGCCGTATCGCACAGCCCTAGTCGTGATAATCCTCGATGAAACGGTGTAAACAAACTCTCCGTACATCCTCCTGAACAGACAAAGAGTTTTTAAGGTGTGATTTGTTTGATTGTGGCCTCTTTCACAAAAACTCAGCTAAAGCCAGGATACCGGGATGATTATCAATGGTGATTATTTGTCTCACAAAAACAAAGACAGTGACACCACATCTGAGAACTTCCCCTTTGTTTCTGAAGCATCCAACGTGTCGTAATCTTATCATCTGAGGTTTTGTTGCTGCGACCCGAAAAACACACCGTCACAGCCACAGAAATGAGAGACACCACAAATAATCGTTCACGAGAAGCTCTACTTAGGCCACGCCTCCTGACAGAGGGAAACCGGGCTAAAAATGTTCTACTTTGTCCAATTATCTTGATTTTGGCATGTCACGTTTGTTCTGTATCTTTGCCGTTTCCCACAGCACTTACTGAGTTCTGGCACCATCTACTGGCTGCATAGCGCTTACTCAAGTTAAGAATAGAGAGTTGTCGATCCCTCATTCGTCCAGGCGTGTTCCATCCTAGAAGAGGTTACAGGGGTTGTTATCCGGACGTTGTTTGAAGATTCTTCTATCCAGAAGTCACTGTCAGTCAGTGAGCTCTGCCTTATAAGATACTCTGAGTTATGAGAACCCCGCCCACAGGGAGGAGTCACTGATAATGGCCTGTCTTTGATTGGTTAATAGTTTGCCCTGCCTAGTGTCACCTGAGGCTAATCTGTGGCGATAGCCTTTGTTCTATTGTCCTATTGTTAGCTGTAGCACGTCATCACTGCTGAGGACCTGATTAGCATATGATTAGCATATGATTAGCATGTGACTGTTCTATTGACTTGGACCTGGGTGTTAGGAGGCTGTCATAAATCTTAGCTAAATTAAATCTTAGACCCCTGTTCCTGCTTAGAGAGGGATTCTCTCTTTTGACAAAAATAGCTTCCTTTACTCCTCTTTCAAACCAGTTCTTCTCTCTGCTTAGCCAACTGGTTGTCCTTAGCGTCCGCTCATGTGAACTTGATGTTCACGTCCACTGCATTAATATGTCCTGAGAACACTTCCAGAACCAAGCAGGAGGGGGGTTTCTATCCCTTATGTCTCGGGCCTGTGAAAAACTACAAAGGATTTTTAGACAACACAACATCTCCGTTTACATCACACCGACAACAACACACTAAACAGAAACTGGTCCATCCGAAAGACAAGACGCCGACACATCAACAGAGCAATGTAGTTTATTCGATAGAGTGCAGTGAGGACAGCTGCAAAGAACGTTACATAGTGAGACCAAACAGCCACTGCACAAAAGGCTGCACCAGCACAGAAGATCTGCTACAGCTGGACCACAAAGTGCAGTCCATTTGCACCTGAAAGACACAAAACACTCGTTCTCAGGCCAGCTCACTGACATCTGACTACTGGATAAAAGTCAAAATGTCTCGCTCTTCAAACAACGTCCGGATGACAACCCTTGCAGCATTTTCTACAATAGAAAGTTGCGAATAAATGCTAATTAGCCTAGCAGTTGTAATAATTGTGATTTGACGACAATGCTGAGTCTAGCGATGATTTGTGGACTTGAAAACAGCAGAAGATTCTCCGAGCCACATCACACATCGAGAAAACACCTCACGGAAATTCAACAGGGAGCGTTTTTGACGGAAATCGAGAGGATTTTCTAACCCGCCTCAAACTAGCGTAATTGAAGCTAAATGCAACTCCAGGTATGTTTTTGATGACGGAACATTGTTAAAAGCTCAAAAAAGTCACTAAAGCATAATATGTATCCTTTAAGTAAAAGAAGTGTGCGACCTGATGACATCACAAGGTGGAAGAGAGCGAGAAAACGTGTGAATGAAACAAACCGCAACTCCAGCAGTGACGTTGAGGGATGTTTGAGGAAACTACTTCAGAACAAGGGACTTTGCATCACACTGGAGCAGGTTTACACCCAGAGAAAAGGTGTAACCATGAACTATCTGTGTTTGATCTGCACGAAACGATGATGGATTATTGATAACGAACATTAATTATGAAAGCCGTGTTTGAGTACGTACATTGTGGTTGGGTTTCCTGTTCATTAAATATGCAAAGACTTAATGCTGAGAGAGAAACGACGAGGTGCGGCAGAGATCAGGAGCCAAACCCACAGCGTCCACGGCAGCACTCAGCCGCTCCGCCCGTGTTAATATTGCGGTTATTGCAGATCTGCCGGTGTTAATAATGAAGCGTTTCCTCCGGGGGGCGATGGAGAACGCGGCGCTGACGTGGTTAAGTCGCTCATTTCCGTCTGGTTTCGCTGCGGGACCTCGTTTTGGCGAGAAGCGTCGAGCTCGGCAGAATCGTGTCGGGGTTAAAGGAGCGACAGGAGCAGAGCTTACTGTGGCGGGGCGGTCCTGCGTCTGCTTTAAAGGTGCACTACGTGACTTTTCTGGTGCAAAGTCCTTGTGCAGCTTGTATTTGTTCAGTTACAGGTGGTTTTATGTCTCAAAAATACCTGGTAGAACGTGCGCTCTTGCTGGGAGTGGGCTTGCCCCTCCACAGATCTGAAGTGTAATGCGGCATACTGTGGATCATTTGAGGAAAACCAATTGAAACGGTTAGCTGCGCGTGTCTAGTGTGGGTGAAAAGTCGATGGGAAACAAAACTTTTCCTCTTTTGTAAGTCTAAAAGGACACATTCTGCTGCTATGACTTTTTTGAGTTTTTAACCCTGTTCTAACATTGTCTCGTCACCAAAAACACACCTGGAGTTGCATTTAGCTTCATTCACGCTATTTTGAGGAATCCTGGTTAGAAAATCAAACACCACCACCAACACCAACACCAACACCACTACGGAGCGATTCTCATCCCCGTCTCTCCCCACATCTCACCCCCTGTCTCATCCCCCCGTCCTACCCCCCCACGTTTATCCCCCGTCTCTCCCTCCGTCTCACCCCACATCTCACCTTCCGTCTCTCCTCCCGTCTCACCCCCGATCTCACCCCCCGTCTCACCCCCATCTCACCCTCCGTCTCTCCCCATGTCTCACCCCGTCTTACCTTCCGTCTCACCCCACATCTCACCCGATATCTCAACCCCACCTTTATCCCCACCCCACATCTTACCCCCGTCTCACCCCCGGTCTCACCCTCCATCTCTCCCCCCGTCTCACCCTCCGTCTCTCCCCATGTCTCACCTCGTCTCACCCTCCGTCTCTCCCGTCTCTCCCCACATCTCACCCCCGTCTCTCCCCTGTCTCACCCTCCGCCTCACCCCCTGTCTCTCCCCCCCATCACCCCCCTGTCTCTCCCTCTGTCTTTTCCCCCTGTCTCTCCCCACATCTCACCCCCATCTCACCCACGTCTCCCCCCGTACCAGAGTAAAGAAAACAGCACACAATAACCATAACAACCATGTGATTTGCAAATGTATTGAGCCCCTTTAAGGTGAGCGGCTGTTCATGCAACAAACACGATTTAAAGCACAATAACCATCGACTGATCAATCGTCATGTTCAGATCCCTCAACACCCGACAAAAAACACCCACATCCCGTCTCACTCTCCATCTCACCCCCACGTCTCACTCCCTGTCTCTCCCCGTCTCACCCCCACGTCTTACCCCCTAGCTCCTCCCCCCACGTCTCACTCTTCGTCTTACCCCCACGTCTCACTCCCTGTCTCCCTGTCTCACCCTCCGTCTCTCCCCCCATCTCACCCTCCCTCTCACCTTCCGTCTTAAAGCACAATAACCATCGACTGATTAATCGTCATGTTAAGATCCCTCAACACCCGACACAAAACACCCACATCGGTCAGGTTTAGTGACTTTGTGGCGTTTTATTGAAATGTATTGTTAAAGCCTCTCTCTCCTCTCCTCCCCCCTCGTCCCTCCCCCTCCTCTCCCTGTGTGTCCTACTTCCCCTCGCTCTTGCTCCTGACACGTCGTGCACCTGTCACCTGCCTGAGCGTGAGGCCGTCCAATTACGCGCCTCCGTCCGTGCGTCGGCAGAAAGCGGTGAAAGGCCGTGGATTCTGCCCGGCTCAGCACAAACGCCGGCAGAAAGGCGCCGTTTTCTGACAGTAAACAAACGCAGCGGTAATGAAGGCGCTGACAGGGGAAAAGCAGGGTCTGAACGCACTTTTAGCACCTGACAGCAGAGGCACTGTTGGGACCTTTCTTTATTTTTTTTTTAATTGCAGATTTGTTGCATCACGAAACACTCAGAGCTGAATGGAGTAAACAGAGGAGATGGATGCGGGTTTGTGCAGGAAATGGAACTGTTAGAGCTGAAATAACCAACTTTTTCCTGTAAATTCAGACGCGTTTTCTTAGGAATTGTTAAAAATTGTAAAAAGTATTGTGACGTAATCTTAAGTGTCACGTGTTAAACGGGATATAAATATTGCTATATGGACAGAAATGTTATTTGTATTTGTACTTTTTCCCCCATTGAAAAATGTGAAATAATTCGAGAAATAAACTTTTATGCATTGTAAGGAAATTTTAATATTGTAATGATAATTTATTATTGTGTTTGTTGTATGTTTTGATATGATTGCACTGGACCCAGGAAGACGAGCTGATTGCTTTGCTTTCAGCCGATGGGATCCATTTAAATAAACAAATAAAATCGGATGCTCTGCTCTGACTGAAACAAATTATAAAACATTATTGAGCATAAATACAGCATAAAGAGCCTGATACATTTACAACTTATCATTTTGATGTTTAAGGCGAGACACTACAGCCAAAACCCTTTTTTGTTTTGTTTTTTGGTCCGTTTTCTCTCTCACATCTCGACTTTCATGTGGAAACAGCAAACTTAGTCAATCTGCTCTTAAATATGTTTTATTCTTCCATTGAATCCATTTCATCCATAGATTTCTCTGGGACATTGTAACTTCAAAGGTCGAAAATGCATTTTTCTCCCTCGAGACATAAAGATCAGCCTTAAAGTAGATCCTACACCAAACTGTGTTAAGTAAAAAAAAAAAAAAAAAATTGGGCGAAATTTGATTTTTTACACTTTTCAGTCCAATCTAATTTACTCAAAAACTAAATAAGAAATCCATAATCCCTCTGTAAAGCTTTTTTATAACTAATATGTCACAAAATAAAAATAAAAAACTAAGAAATTTAAACCTGGTTCTGTCCATTTTTCAGATTTAAACGTCCCAAATGTGTATAATTTTACACATAAAATGTCTTATTTCTACATGAAAACATGACATGATGAAAAACAAATATATTTTTTCTTATATTTATGTGAATAAACTACAGGAGAAGTTTCAAGTAGATATCTTTAAATGTAAGTTTCTTCCTATTCAAGTGTCTAAAGGATAATTTATAACAGTATAATCTTTTTGTTGCCTCTTCTTTGTTTAATCATGTTCTAAATTGTTCCCCGTCACAAACAAAGCTAGAGTTGTAGAGCTTCATTCACATTTAATCCTGTTTATGAGCACATTTACGAGAACACTCAAATTAGATTTGTGTCGTAAAAGTAAGAGATCTGGAGGTCTTCTGCTGCTTTTAACTCCATCAACCATCACAGACTTTTTCCAACACAAACACTTCAAACATAGAATTTAGATCTAATGTGAGAGAATCATTCAAACATTTACAGTCGACTTCATTTTGCTCCATCAGGTATTTTTATGAGATCACATTTTAAAGGGTCAGTATAATAAACTACTTACTTGTGATAATTGACAGGAAATTTACAGCTTGCAAATGTATGTTTTGAACCCTGTCTTTAACTTTTTACATGATTTGATCAAAGATTTTCACATTCAATAAATGCAGTACATCTGGGATCCTGGCAAGGCAAGGCAAGTTTATTTGTAGAGCACAATTCATACACAGGGCCATTCAAAGTGCTTTACACAACAGGAAAAGTTGCATTAAAATCACAAAACACAAAAAGACACAGAATCATTTTAAAATCATTTTAAAATAAAGTGCTTTAAAAGAGAAGAGTGCAGATAGATCTTTCAGTCGTTTGCACGTCTAAACAGAACTGTTTTTAGCCTGGATTTAAACATTGTCAGAGTGAGGCACCAGCAGGAGGCCGGTCCATGTTTAGTCCTGACTCTGGCACCAGCAGGAGGCCGGTCCATGTTTAGTCCTGACTCTGGCACCAGCAGGAGGTCGGTCCATGTTTAGTCCTGACTCTGGCACCAGCAGGAGGCCGGTCCATGTTTAGTCCTGACTCTGGCACCAGCAGGAGGCCGGTCCCTGTTTAGTCCTGACTCTGGCACCAGCAGGAGGCCGGTCCATGTTTAGTCCTGACTCTGGCACCAGCAGGAGGCCGGTCCATGTTTAGTCCTGACTCTGGCACCAGCAGGAGGCCGGTCCATGTTTAGTCCTGACTCTGGCACCAGCAGGAGGCCGGTCCCTGAGGTCCTCAGAGTGTAGATGGTTCATGTGGCTCTAACATGTCAGATGTTCTTTGGTGCTTTGGAGAGACTTGAACACAAGTAGAGCTGCTTTAAAGTCTCTTCTCTGACCCACAGGGGGCAGTGCAGAGCCCTGAGCACAGACTAATGTGCTCGTACTTCCTGGTTCTTGTCAGGACTCGAGCAGCAGCGTTCTGGATGTACTGCAGCTGTTTTACAGCTCCTGGACACGTCTGATTGGCTGTGTCTCCCCAGAGCGGCTGTAATAAGTATTTGCTGTTATTTTTTTACGTTTATATTTATGTGTGATGGATAAATGTTTTTTAGCCTGTGGAGATTGAATGTAATGCATTTTAAGGCTTAATTGAATTTACTACTTTTCAACGCCCCTGCAGTGTGCTTTTCGGTGTGTGCTTTTCAGTTTTCAAACATTATTTTAAGTTCTAAAACACGAGACGCCAAAGCATTAGACGAGAATGTCTTTTGTCGTCCTCCTCGAGAAAACGTTCATCTCTCTCCCGCTCCACTTCTCCGTCGGCTGTGATTATTATGACATTTTCGCTTTGGTTCTTTTGTGTCGAGGACAGAAACGTCTGAGTGACATTTTCTCTTCGTGTTCCAGCAGCAGCTCGTTCCTTTGTGACAATAATCCATTTGTTTTGTGCCTCTGAGGCTTCACTTCGATTGTCCTGTCTCTCCTCCTCTCTCTGCGGGCCAACCACTCCACCACCGTCTAAAATTACTTAACGATAACATATTTAAAAAGCCCATATATGTAGCTATTAAAGTCCATTGATTTCGTGATCCTCTGCTGCTCCTTCATGGTGACATTTCAGAGTAACAAGCAGCAGATTTTCATTTGCCGTCCGTGTTCTTAAACGTGTCATTGGTTGAAGAACTAAACTAAAAGAACAATGTATTTCAAATATAGGCATAAAACTATGGAATAAATGTAGTGAGGAATTAAAAAATGTCAAATCAATATATGAACTTAAAAGGGTATATAAAAAGAATAAAATATTACAATATTATAAAGAAGAAATTTCATAAATAAATTTAATGAAATGATATTATTTAGAATAAATATTCTTTATTATTTTATTCCTTTTTTTTTCTTCTTCCAGAACCTCTCATGGTCCATTCTGGATCCAAGAAATGTCCCAAACCAGAGACTTAAGACAGAGACCAACAGGACAAACAGAACCAGTGGAAACGTGGCTTACGGTTGGTTTCATCTCACTGATAATTCTCGTTAAAAGTTTTACTGCATATGAATGTATCCAGAGAGAGTGATCCTCGATTAATCTCAAGTAATGTTCCTCTCATTGACACATTTGCATAACATTACGTCAGAAGAATCGCTCACAGAGGCAAACTGTGACAGAGCTGACCCAGAAATAAATCTAACCGATCAAAATCTGACGCGTCGAGCCTTCGGCCAAATTTAACGCCTCAAATTTCTTATCATTTGATCAAATCTGTTCAGTTCAGCACGAGGTCATTTTGTCTTTTCGTCCTGTTTTTGGATGTTATGCTAGCTATGAGGAGGTTTTATTCACTTTGTTCAGTTTCCGGGGCACCACCTTTATCTTTGGCCGTTTTTCCAGTTGTACGATTTTGCGTTCGGCCGATCTTGACAGACGTTTACGCACAATAAAGCCACACTCAAGCCGCTCAGAGAAACAGGACATTCTGGACTTGTCGGTGCACATGAGCCTTAAACATTTTACATAAATGAATCTACTTACGATTAAATATTTCAGCTTCAAGACTTTTCTCCAGCTCGCCGTCGAAATGAACCGAATTCCAGCTGAATCAGAAATACTTCAGACGTCAGGGGTGTTTCTGAGAAATAAATAATAAATAATAATTCTTCCAGGAGGGTTATTTCACTCTTCACTTGTTGTACTGAAAAAAACAATGTATTAAATCATTCTAGAGGATTACTCTGTGGGTGCTCAAACAATCTTGAGGCATTTCAATCTCGCGAGATCATCAGAATCAGAAAAAGTTTATTGTCATTGTCAGAGAACAAACAAAACTCACAAATGTAGGAACTTGCTTTGGCATAAATTGCAACACAAAACAATGAATAAAATAAAGTGATATTTGTAAAGAAAAGTTAAATAAAAAGTTGAAAATTACTGGAGGTAAAGCAGATTCTAAAACATACTGACGACTTTACAGGTGAGACTTAATTCAGAGTCATTGTCAGGGCCGGGTCTAGGCATTTAGAGGCCGTAAGACTTTGCTTGTGGCCAAAACAGTAAAACAATTGGACATAAAATGAAATATAAGAAGATAAATACACAAAATCGGAGCGGACTGGGGAGAAAAAGTCATTCTGGATCACATTCAGCAGTATTTACATTTTTGTTTAAAGATGTACATATCTCAAGGTAGAGTTGGGCGATATGACAAAATATGATTATCACGATTTCCTAGGGGCCAGATCATGATTTAGATTTTATCACGATTCATGTTCACTTTGTTTTTTTCTGTTGCCTTTAATAGATTTAGGAAAAATATCTAATTGTGATTTTTCTGACCAGTGCCATTAAGATTAGATTTGCGATTTAGGTTTGAATAATAGGATTTTGTTTTGTTGCTTTTTAGTTTTTGTCACGTTCAGTTGTGTTTGTCACATTTATATGAGTCTTTGCCGTTTTTTGTCAAGTTTTTTTCACGTTTTTGTCGCTCTTGAGTTGTGTTTCTTGTTCAGAGGCGCGTTTTTGTTGCTTTTGAGCGCATTTTTATCGCTTTTGGTCGCGCTTTTTGTGTCGATTTCATTGAATTGTGCAGCGCTGGTCTATAAGAGGTGAATAAAGTCATCTGCTCAGAGGCTTCAGAGGCTAAACAACAGGAGAAAAAGTGTGTTTGAACAGACAGCTGCATTAAAGACAGAAAAACAATGACTCACGATATGACGATTTCACAAAAATAGCAGACTGTCACAGGGACCAGCTCACGATTAGATTTTTATCACTGTATCGCCCAGACCTAACTCAAGGATTTTTAAATAAATCATAAACAAATGTTCAGGTGAATACTATTTTTAGAGCATATTTGTAGATATTAATTTAACATTTTTACTTGTGTTTTGTCTTTTACCAGGGCATGTGGGCCCCTATTGTCGGTGGCCCCAAACATTTGCTTAAGATTGTTTATGCCACGAGCCGGCCCTGAGTGTTGTCACTTTTTTTTATTTGTAAAATGATCACTATTGTGTTAATTAGACACGTTTTGCTGCAGTGCACACAATGGAATAGATGTCATAATCATCAATCAGGAAGTAAAAACCACAGAAAATACTAAACTGGGGCAAAAAAAAAGCTAAGGGAAGTGTTAAATATAATTATGTTGCTGTTCTTTGGTGAAAAGTTCAACCTGTCATACACACTTGAATATTTCACGTTTGTCCATGTCAGACACTCCTCTCTCTGTGTTTTCACAAACTAAAGGTTGCTCTGTTTGGGGCTAATTACGTGTCTCTGTTTAGGAACATTTTGTGAAGAAACAGCAAAATAATAATTACTCCTCCTGCGCCGCTGCCACTGCTGCTCGAACAAACACTCGCAGGTAATTATTTTCACCGCAGGAGGATTTCAGGAGTTTACAGAAAGAAAAATCTGTACAATGCTTTGCCGATTGTTGATTGTTGATGATATTTGACAGATATTCAGGTATTTGATCTTTTAGGGATGACAAGTTGCTTCAAAGGAAAGTAAAGTGAGTATAAATATTCTGATGTGAAACATGCTCAAGTGCCGTAAATTTGCATCTCATGTTTAAAAAAAAAACATTCTATGCCCTGTGTTTTCAGTCACTATGAAGTGCATTCCGCCAGCAGATGGCGCCAGCGCTGTATACAATCTAGTTAAGTTATTTTCAGCGCAAACTTACGATGCGGATTAGCAACAGCAGTTATGGTATTCAGAAGCAGAAATGCTCAGAACGAGTTTAGCGATGATTTAAGGACTAAAAACAGCAGAAGATTCTCTGATAAATGACGTATGAAGTCTGAAAATACGTCCCGGACAGACAGAGTACACATGGCGTGTGTTTGACGCTCGGAGGGAGAGGACTTTAACAAACATGGAACATTGTTAGAACATTTTTTAAAGCTCAAAAAAGTCATTGTGTGTCCTTTAAGCAAAATAAATGTGTAAGAGTTCAAGTGCAAAAACAGATATCTCCATTGTCAAAATGTTTTTTATTTTTGTTTCTTTTGTCTACAGATATTATGAATGAAAATAAAATCTACTGGATTTTCTTAAAGGGATGTATCATTTTGATTGCAGTAACATTCATTTGGCGTTTGAAAATATTACTTTATAAAGACTAAACTGCAAGCCCCGGATTCATTTTTAAAATGGCACTTTTTTGTTTTAGTAAATTAACTCTAAAGGGGAGTCTGCAAATCATTCTGTGTGTTTGGCACCGTCAACACATTACTTCACATTCAGGCGAAAAAATACATTAATACAACACATTTTAATGTATATCTTAAGGCTTTTAAAGCATTTGACGGAGAAATGTGTCAAATTTTGACCCATTTTGAAGCCATTTTTACACCAGATTTTCAATACCATTTATGGCTTTTGACACGTCACCTCATTGTGAAGTAAATTGTTGACAATCCCTAAAAATGAACGAAATAATTTGCCGGCTTCCCATTAATTAATTATTTTTCACATTCATTTTATTATCACTTCATTCTCGTGTAAAGCAGTTTAACTTTCCTCTATCGACTGAATGTCCAATTTCCATCCGACTTCACCAGGTTTCTTTGGAACGATTTCATAAATAAAGGTGCACTACGTGACTTAGAGGAAAGTCTGCCCCCTGCTGGATGTCGCTGTTTTTATGGGTCATCATTTCACCTCAAGAACATGTCGACCTCGTCTTGAACCCAGAAGCTAGTTGGAATTTTACATAAAATTATGAATATTGCTTGAATATTTTATATAAAGTTCACATCATTTTTTTAAGGTTGAATGAGTTTGAGATTCGAATAAAATGATGAGTCCAGTCGCTCAGAGCCAGAAGGACAAAGTGTGAACAGAATGATCCTGAAAATGTGTCGGACATTTTGGCCTTCGGCTAAATTTAACACGACGTCTCATCATTTGATCAAATGTTGCCGTTTCAGGACAAACGAGGCGGAACTTTAGAGTGAAAACAAAACACATCAGAAACTAAACTCTTCGTCTCCTCGTCTCCTTCCATAGCTCCTTCCTCCTTGTCTCCTAAGCGTCTTTTTCCTTGGCTCCTCATCTCCTTCCTCGTTATCTTCTTCTCTCCTCACCTCCTTCCTTGTTTCTTTTTTCCTTGCCTCCTCCCTCCTCGCCTGCTTCCTCTATTTCTACTCGTATCCTTCCGTGTCTCCTCATCTCCTTTCACGTCTCCTTCCTTGCCTCCTTCTTTCCTTCCTCCTCATCTACTTCCTCCTCGTTTCCTTCCTCGTCTTCTCCTCATCCCGTCACTGCATTCCTAGTCATCTCCTTGCCTTCTTCCTCATCTCCTTCCTCCTAGTCTCCTCCTCACCTTTTTCTCTCCTCGTCTCCTTCCTCACCTCCCTCCACCTTGTTTCCTTCCTCGTTTTTTTCTTCATCTCCTTCCTGCTCGTCTCCTTCCTCTATTTATACCCGTCTCCTTCCTCATCGCCCTCCTCCTCGTCTCCTCCCTTCTCATCTCCTTCATCCTTGTCTCCTTGTCTCCTTCCTCCTCGCCTCCATGTCTCCTTCTTCCTTGCTTACTTCCTCCTTTTCTACTCGGCTCCTTCCTCGTCTCCCTCCTCCTCGTCTCCATGTCTCCTGTGGGGGCGCCGCAGGGCACTGTCCTCGCGCCCTTCCTCTTCACCCTCTACACCTCGGACTTCAGACACAACACGGACAGCTGTGTTCTGCAGAAGTTCTCTGATGACTCTGCCATCATCGGACTCATCACGGACGACGATGATGCAGAGTACAGAGGACTAACGCAGGACTTTGTGGACTGGTGTCAGCAGAACCACCTCCTCATCAACGCGGGAAAGACCAAGGAGATGCTGGTGGACTTCCGCAGACGCCACTCCACTGCCCCCTCACCAGTGAACATCCAGGGAAGGGACATTGAGAGAGTGGACTCATACAAGTACCTGGGTGTTCATCTGAACCACAAACTGGACTGGACTCATAACACAGACGCACTGTACAGGAAGAGTCAGAGTCGGCTCTACCTCCTGAGGAGACTCAGGTCTTTTGGAGTGTCAGGGCCGCTCCTGAGGACCTTCTACGACTCTGTGGTGGCATCAGCCGTCCTGTACGGTGTGGTCTGCTGGAGCAGCAGCATCACAGAGAGGGAGAGGAAGAAGCTGGACAAGGTCATCAGAAGTCCAGCTCCGTCCTGGGCTGTGCTCTGGACTCAGTCGCGAGGTGGGGGACAGAAGGGTCCTGGCTAAACTCACGTCTATGCTGGACCATGAGTCCCACCCCCTGCAGGACGCTCTGTCTGCCCTGGAGAGCAGCTTCAGTGACAGACTGATTCACCCTCGCTGTGTGAAGGAGAGGTTTCGCAGGTCTTTCCTTCCTGCTGCTGTCAGACTTTACAATGAACACTGTTAGCCCTGAACATGTGTCAGTCACCCGCTATAATCATGTGCAATACTGTAACATGTGTCATCCACCTGTTATAATCATGTGCAATATAATTTAACATCCTATTAATAGACTCTTACCTCACCATATCCACTTACTGTATATAACATACACTTAAGCCACTTTAGTTACCATTTTTACTGTAAATAAGAGTGTGCACTTTATACTTTATATTGTATTTTTTATGACCATGTTTATTTATCCTGTTTTTATTGCATGCACCTATTTCTTTCATTCCTGTCCTAAACTGTGTGTTGCAACAGTGGAATTTCCCCATTGTGGGACAAATAAAGGATCTCTTATCTTATCTTATCCTTCATCATCTCCTTCCTTCTCTCCTCGTCTCCTTCTTCTCGTCTCCTTCCTCGTCCCCATGTCTCCTTCCTCGTCTCCCTCCTCCTCATCTCCTTCCTACTCGTCTCCATGTCTCCTTCCTCGTCTCCTTCCTTCTCATCTCGTCTTCTTCCTCCTCGTCTCCATGTCTCCTTCCTCATCTGTTTCCTCCTCGTCTCCTTTCTCGTCTCCTTCCTTCTCGTCTCGTCTCCTTCCTTCTCGTCTCCTAATCTCCTTCCTCCTCGTCTCCATGTCTCCTTCCTCGTCTGTTTCCTCCTCATCTCCTTTCTCGTCTCCTTCCTTCTCATCTCGTCTCCTTCCTCCTCGTCTCCATGTCTCCTTCCTCGTCTGTTTCCTCCTCATCTCCTTTCTCGTCTCCTTCCTTCTCATCTCGTCTCCTTCCTCCTCGTCTCCATGTCTCCTTCCTCGTCTGTTTCCTCCTCATCTCCTTCCTCGTCTCCTTCCTTCTCATCTCGTCTCCTTCCTCCTCGTCTCCATGTCTCCTTCCTCGTCTGTTTCCTCCTCGTCTCCTTCCTTCTCATCCCGTCTCCTAATCTCCTTCCTCCTCGTCTCCATGTCTCCTTTCTCGTCTCCTTCCTTCTCATCTCGTCTCCTTCCTCCTCGTCTCCATGTCTCCTTCCTCGTCTGTTTCCTCCTCATCTCCTTTCTCGTCTCCTTCCTTCTCATCTCGTCTCCTTCCTCCTCGTCTCCATGTCTCCTTCCTCGTCTGTTTCCTCCTCATCTCCTTTCTCGTCTCCTTCCTTCTCATCTCGTCTCCTTCCTCCTCGTCTCCATGTCTCCTTCCTCGTCTGTTTCCTCCTCGTCTCCTTCCTTCTCATCCCGTCTCCTAATCTCCTTCCTCCTCGTCTCCATTTCTCCTTCCTCGTCTGTTTCCTCCTCGTCTCCTTCCTTCTCATCTCGTCTCCTTCCTCCTCATCTCCATGTCTCCTTCCTCGTCTGTTTCCTCCTCGTCTCCTTCCTTCTCATCCCGTCTCTTAATCTCCTTCCTCCTCGTCTCCATTTCTCCTTCCTCGTCTCCCTCCTCCTCACCTCCTCGTCTCCTTCCTCGTCTCCTTCCTTGTCGCCTTCCATCTAGTCTCGTCTCCTTCCTTCTCGTCTCCTAATCTCCTTCCTCCTTGTCTCCATGTCTCCTTCCTCGTCTGTTTCCTCCTCGTCTCCTTCCTTCTCATCCTGTCTCCTAATCTCCTTCCTCCTCGTCTCCATTTCTCCTTCCTCGTCTCCCTCCTCCTCACCTCCTCGTCTCCTTCCTCGTCTCCTTCCTTCACTCCTCGCCTCCTTCTTGTTCCTGGATGATACAGTTTTCCTACAGTACTTTGGCCTGAAGCTCTGTCCGTTCAGCGATGTTCGAACTTTCACATCGAGTTGAAGGAACCGCTGCATCTTCTGCTTTTCTGCCTCCGGGCTCCAGAGCAACACACGGAAAATCAGGACAGAAATATGAAACACAGACCTCGAAAACCACCGCTGAATTTCTAATGCCAATTTTTCTGACAAATAAATTACAATTGTGATTATAGTTGCGATTTATTTTTGATTCCGCTCACAGCGCGCATTACAAACCAGGAGTGTTCACGTCCGAGAGAAACCTGAGCCAGTTTAATGAACGCTCAGTTTAGTATTTAGCATCTTCTCGGTGATAAAAATCGAATCGTGAGCTCGTCCCTGTGACAATCTGTTATTTTTGTGAAATCGTCGTATCGTGATTCATTGTTTTCTGTCTTTAATGCAGCTGTCTGTTCAAACACACTTTTTCTCCTGTTGTTTAGCCTCTGAAGTCTCTGAGCAGATGACTTTATTTACCTCTTATAGACAAGGGCTGCACAATTAAAGGAAATCGACACAAAAAGCAAAAATAAAGTGTGATAAAAATGTGCTCAAAAGCAACCAAAACGCGTCTACGAACAAGAAACTCAACTCAAGAGCGACAAAAACGTGACAAAAAACAACAAAGACTCATTTAAATATGACAAACACAACTGAACGTGACAAAAACTAAAAAGCAACAAAACAGAATCCTATTATTCAAACCTAAATCACAATCTAATCTGGTCAGAAAAATCACAATTAGATCTTTTTTCCTAAATTGTCCAGCTCTATTAAAAAAACAAAGTGAACATGAATCGTGATAAAATCTAAATCATGATCTGCCCCAAGGAAATCATCATTTTTTGTCATTTTTTGCCTGGCTCTACTGCAAACACTCGAGTGAAGTCGTGGAGATCATGAAGATCAGTAAGACAGGGATAAATGTACATTTTCAGAAAACTTGCAAAACCAAAACCATTTTCTGCGATCTGGCAGAAATAAACGCTGTAAACACCCCGGATGGAACGATCAAATACTACAAATAATTGTAACATTGGCTCCTAGTATTGTTTTGGAGTGGAAATGACCCAAAAACAAAGACAAAAACAAAGAAAGAGAGTGGACTAACTGAATATAAGCTTCAAACACATGACATAAACAAACAAAGGAAATACACAACCTAAACATTCATTTTAAAATAAATAAAACATAATAAATTAAAACACGTGAGCAAAATACCATAAAAACTATGAGCAGTACTGTGGTAAAATTTGGAGATTGACATTTTGAAAGTGAGTTTTTGCTTTCATTAGGCCCGAGCGCCACAAGCTGGCGAGAGGCCTATTAGTTTCGCAGTGCCGTGCGAAGCACGGCTGCGAAAGTGCGCACGAAGTGCGCACGAAATCGAGCGCGAGGCGCTCGCCCGCTTCCAAACACTCACTAACGCATTCCCCAACTCATGCACGTTCCGTGCATACCAATTAGTAGTGGGAAAATTGAACATTATCGCTGTAAACGGGCGAAGCCCGTGCGAAAGTGCGGGCTTCGCACTTCGCTTAAACGTAAAGCGCTCGTGTGCGCTGAGTCAGTCACTAATGCGTTCCCCAACTCATGCACGTTCCATGCATATAACAATTTAATGTAAAAACTGAACATTACTATTGTAAATAGGGCCAAAAACAGAAAGTGGGCGGAGCCCACTAAAAAATCTCGAAAGTGTCCGCCAGTGACCAGGGACCCATACCAAAACGTAGGAAAGCGTGTGCGCTTTCCGAAAATGTATAGTTTGCTAAATAAAAAAAAGGGGAAACATTGTTTTCGCATCGGAATATTATTCTTCTTTCTTCTTTCTTCTTCTTGGGACCAACCCCCCTATTTTTCACCCAGTGAACATTGACGAAGTCTCAGGAAAATTTGCACACCTCTAAAAATCGTGCCTCTCTACATTCTGGCTATTTCCGATTTCCAAAATTCAAAAATATGGCGCGTCAGCGCCCCCAAGTGTACAAAAAATGCATTGCGGGATAGGAAAGTGCCAAAAAAAATTTTTATCGTAGAATCATGAAACTTGGCAGAGAGGTAGATAGTGACAAGAGAAGCAAAAAATATTATTACGGCAACGCCGTCCGCCCAACCAATTGTCGGCCATATTGGATGAAAATCCGCTAAACCTGACTCAGCGTTTTTTTTAAACTTCGTACTTTTACGAACTCCTCCTAGGGCGTTTGCCCGAACGAGCTGAAATTTGGTGAAAATGAAGTTGAGGAGTGTGGCATTAAAAGTTATCCAAATCAGGAACCTACGTTTTACGGTCTCTGTGCGGCGAAGCCGCAAAATTTGCCCAGAATTCCTGAAATTTTCACATTTTTAATTTTGCTCCCATTTCCACATATAAAGTCCGAATTGCATCAAATTTGAATCAGTTGTTAAACTCCCTGCCTGAAACCTACTAGAAGTGAAATAATTAAATTCCGCGCGTTAGCGCCCCCTACAGATTAAAGCAAACTTTTATATGGGGAGCAAAAAATTTAGTTTTTTAGAATTTTTGAAATTTTGCACAAAATTCCATTTTGGCCTACCGATCAAAAAAGCCAATTAGACCCATGTCATATTTTGTACGGCGAAGCCGTACCAATGACCAAAACATCCCATGTTATTCCTATGGGAAAATCGAAAAATGTCTCAAATTTGCATATTTTTTTACTACGCATTTTAACGAACTCCTCCTCGGGCATAAGCCCGACCAACCTGAAATTTGGTGAACCTCTTCCTGAGGAGTGGGGCACTAAAAGTTATCCAAATTGTTGGGATAAGTATTACGGTCTCCGTGTGGCGAAGCCCCAAATTTTGGCAACATTTTTGAATAGACAGAAAAAAACCCATGTTATTCCTATGGGAAAATCTCAAAATCGCTCAAATTAAACTTTGTACTTTAACGCACTCCTCCTCGGGCGTAAGCCCGACCAACCTGAAACTTGGTGACAATCATCTTGAGGAGTGGGGCACCAAAAGTTATCCACATTTTATGGATAAGTATTACGGTCTCCGTGCGGCAAAGCCGCAAAAAGTGCCCAAACTTGTACAAATGACAGAAACATTCCATGTTATTCCTATGGGGAAAATGCAACTTCACTCAAAAGAAACTTTGTACTTTTACAAACTCCTCCTCGGGCGTAAGCCCGACCATCCTGAAATTTGGTGAAAATGATCTTGAGGAGTGGGCCATCTAAAGTTATCCAGGATTTTAGCACAAGTATAACAGTCTTTGTGCGGCGCAGCCGCAAACTTTGACCAATTTTTACACATTTTCAGTGAAATATGAGCAGTAGGAGGCGCGGTAGCGCCACTGATTCGGCAGCAGGTATTTTATTAGGAGGGAAATTAAGCGCGTAGCGCCCTCTGGCGCTATGGGCGGTGGCGTGGCGCGGGCGAGGGCCGATCATTGCCGCTTGCGGCTATATTTTACATTATTTTTGTGTAGACTTTAGCCTAGGGATGTCAAGATTAACAGTTTTTTCAATAATCGTGATAATTTGCGGTCGCAGAAATGTCTCATAAGAAGTAGATAAGAAGCTCACCTCAACTGAAAGGTGACTGGACTTTATTTGTTTTTTTGGGTGGATGCTGCCGTTCCTTCTGAGAGCACATTACCCCGGTGTCAGAGGCTCGTCACTGGCTTCTGGTGAGTTTAGAGTCACTTTTAAACTCCGCCTCCTGAACTATAAAACTATAAATGATATGGTCCCATCGACCTCAAAGCTGTGACAGTAGAGTCCCATCAAACAGAGACTTGACTCTCAAATGTGGACTATTGTTGGTCCTGGAGTCTGTAAAGCTCAGCAGGAGGCGGAGCTCCTGTTCATGTTAAAGACCAGGCTCCAAACGCTGCTCTTCGAACAGGAATAAACCCCTCTGCTCCCCCCTGCTGTGCTGAGGGAGTATGCAGCTCACACTGTCCTCTGGTTCTTCTACTTTCATCAACAACATTTAAGATTTTAGTTCAACAGCAGTCTGTTTATTGCGGTTCACATGTTTTTTCTCTTCCTGTTTCAGACACTACTCCAGTGACAACCCCCCCCCCCCCTCTCACGACCCTGACCTGTGACCTGGGTGCTCCTCATCTGCCTGGAGGAACTTACTTTTTCCCCACAGGGATTTTTGTAGGTTTTCTTTGCCAAGACGGAGGGTCAATTGATACATTTTTTTGAACATTGTTTATTAAAACTGCTTTCTACCTGTGGCCCATCGAGTCAACACACACGTATTGACTTCTGTCGTACACTGGTCACAGTGGTCAGGATTTTAATGATATTGAACTTCATAATAATTAACATATTTATTTTTTGTTATTTGACTATATACAATTATAATTCAAAAATAATTTTTAAAAAGTGTCTGTTTTGTTATAACAATATCCAAAATCAAATTAAATATCTGAAATAAGTTAAATATTAATGTTTTCAAGCTGAAGTGTTAACAAAATATTTTAAAAAGTTGAAAATGAATTTGCTTTTTTTCCTTTCATCACATGATAGTCGTGAATAATTTCTTTTTTCCATCACAATAATCGTGACTCTAAAATTATCGTGACGTCCGTATTAGCGACATTAGCATCACAGAGCATTTACTGCAGACGGTCAACGCAGGAGCAGCTTCACAGACAGAGGGAAAGTGAAGGGAAAATAACATCACATTTCATTGTTGTTCATCGCTACGGCAACGGTGCTGCTTTCTCATCGATGTAAACAGTTAATAACGCACTTAAACTCAACTGTCTCCAGCTGATCTGCACAGAGTCCGGAGTGGAACTGCTCCCAGGGGCCGGGTCCTGGTTTAGTCCTGGTTTAGTCCCGGTTTACGCCTCATCACACGCTGTATTTACACCGTACGGAGAAAGAAAAAGAAAAACACAAATTATAATAAATGTCATGATGCTACAATCTATTTTTAGAAACCTTTTTCCTCTCACTGTGAAGAGACTGTTCAGTGAAGTAGACCATAAAACATTTGACCAACATCAGACCTTAATAGTTAACGGCTTTAAAATAACAAAAAAAGTAAAGTATTACAAATGTTCAGGGTAAAAATATATGTTGTTTCTTTTACAAAGGATGGGCGTCTGTGTAAACAAGTGCTACAATCTCATGTGTCATCTTTGTTCATCTGATCGTCAGGGCGGGACCTTCACCTGGATTTCATGAGGCCCCGATGATTCATGCGGTTTGGTCCAACGCTTTGAAATACGAAAGACATGTAACTGAACCAGGACTAAAACAGGACTGAACCAAGACTAAAGCAGGACTAAAGCAGGTCTGAACCAGGACTAAAGCAGGACTGGACCAGGACTGAACCAGGTGCGATCCAGGTGTAGCAACTGTCTCATGTAATACTGTGCAATGTAATGTAGTAATGTAGACATGACACAGTAATAAACAAAGAGAATATGTAATATTGCGTAATAGGCTGGTGAGCAGAAGAAAAATGATTCGGCTCAAGGAGGGAGTGGCAGGAGGCTGAAATCGCTTTGGTACCATACATATATTAAAGAAAAAGTGTAAATTGACAGACAACAAATAACAGACAGGATACACGAATGGCCATTCACAGTAAACGATCACAAAATAACAACGAGTGCTTCATAATAAGAATCAAGTGCAATGAAATAGTCAAGGTGCACAAACAATGAATAATCATAAATGCAAGAGAATATCGAGAGTCCAGCAATATTAATGACAATTAGCAACACGGAACACAATCAACCCAGCCCCGCCCACAGTTCATTGAAACCCACGTCTGGGTTTGATCGTTATTCAGAGGAAAAGGGGAGTGCAATAAGAGTTTGTGAAGGGAAATATGTATCGTTCAGTGGGAAATGGCCGTGTGAGTGAGTGGGGTGAGAGTTTGGTGGGCTGCAAAGAGCCCCCTACCGGCCCAGCGGGAGAGGTGCGGCTCTGCGATTCACTCAGACTCAGTGGGCTCTCGAGGCCTGCTCCTTCAGCTCCTTCAGCTCCTTCAGCTCGCCATCAAAGTTCAAGAAACCTGGCCTGCACAACAGAACCAAACTTCAGTAAATCAATCGATAATTGATAACGTTATATCAATATCTACAACATCTAGTGTGCACACAAATCAAATAAATATAGCACTAGCTGCACTATAAATAAGTTCAAGTGGAATAACTCAACAGTGAAAAATAACAGCAATATACAATTAAATATAAATAACATTTCATATCAAAATGCTAAAAATATTAGCTGCATAATTGAACAACAACTTATCAAAATACATTTCAAGTTATAAAGTGCTAAGCTCAGTGCTCAGGTAATCATAACACTTATTAAATAATTACCATTAGCGAAGACACTTAATACAAATAAATTAGTTGAATAATGGAACAATTGAACTTTCATACAACACACGCGCGGACATTTGACGTTCATGTCAGCGCAGGATAAGATTCACATTTGGCAGAAACAGGCAGAAAGTGTGACAAAAACAGGTGCTAACCGCGCCCATGTGAAATGAACGGAGGCGGCTAAGCTAGCGTTAGCACAAACAACTGAACACTCACCAACTTCCGCGGACTCCGCCTCACACACCAGCCCTGTCTGCGCAGAACGGGACGCGGCAGAAGCTCCTACAGGACAGAATGTACCGGTAACACAATGAAGGACACGCGGAATTAGCTCAAAGCGACCTGCGCCTCGACTGTCGACCGGCTTCCCCACAGCACTGTAAGCGACTGAATCGCAGCGGCACAACAACCCAACGCGATTGGCCGCGCCGCGTCACCTGACCGTATGACGACACGGAGAAAACCAACAATGATAGGTCAGACTAGCCTTACGCGACCCGATGACCCGGAAGTCCCGCGAGAACGCGCCAAACAACACGTGATTTGAGACACAGATACAGTTGGGCAGAGATCACTGTTCCCTCTAAGCTGCGCGCGTGCGCAATTGCGCACAGCTCCCAGGGGCATCGCGCAGAGAAAATCTAAGTTGCGCACGAGAGAAAGAGAGAGAGAGGAAGAGAGCGAGAGGCGCGAGCCACACACAGTGACGTGCACCTGAACACACCTGATCATTAACAGCACAAAGCGCCAAATCAGAGGCTCCGGGGGAACTAAAGTTCTACATCCCATACGCTTTTAACTAGTCTTTCTTCTGGACCAACCCACCTCGTATTCACGGAGTTTTGAGCACAAACAGCTGACGAACTAATGCGTCTAGAATAGCGCAAATTACCGCGAAGACTCGCGCTCCCCATCAGGGGTGAAAGTAAGGCATTACGGCCCGTTATTGCGGACCCCTAAAACATTTGGTGGTAGCACGCTGTGCCAGCAGGCACGAGCTCCTCCACCTGACGCACGGAAAAGTAGTCCCACTAAAATCATTGCCTCTGGAGTCAAACCATCACATTAGACACAAACTTAATCCAGGGTCAGGCTGTGCACTTTTTTAGATTTAATCGACCCAACCCCGAACTCTCAGAACTAACACTGACAAACTAGATTTGAGCTCATTCGTTTTGGATCTGACTTGTCTTTCCAGTTTCCAGAGGAAATGTTACTGAATATTGCACAAAAGTGTTGCTGGATGTGAGTCAGTCTTTATGTTAAAATGCATCAAAAAATGTGAAAGCTTTGGAGGGAAAAACACCATGACTCTGATTTGATGATTTCCATTTTTTAAATTATTATTAATTCTACCAAAACCAAATTATAGCTGAGGGGCTGTGATCAGAGAGAGGACAGTGCAGCTCACAGAGAAACACTGACAAGATTTAGACACAAGTGATCAGCAGCATGTGTCCTACACAGGTGAACACAACTGTGTCACAGGTTTTCTTATGATAAACAAAGCCTCCATTTGAATCTTGGGCAGAAGTCGCCTGCAATCATAATGTATGATTAAAGGTGCACTATGGAACTTTTGTGTGGAGGGCCTGCCATCAGCCTATTGCATGATCATAAAATGTATCATTGTAACATTTGAATTTGTTGATCTAAAACAGCCCAAATCCCAGGAAATTACATCAATTTTGTTGAAAATGTACCCGCTATAAGTTAGATTCAAAATTCTATCCAGGGATGCTTCATTAATGGATGAAGGCAAACAAAACCCAATACAGACTGTGTTACTGCACTGCTCTGATCTCAGGTTTTGATCGATTGTGACACCGATGTGGCCCCAGTGCGTATGATGTCGCTCACATGGTCCAAGGCTCTGCTCAGGGAGTTTGTGTGCTCGCTCAGACACATGAAAAATTAGAGGGAACATTGGCAGAGATGTAAATAAAGGAGAAAGGCAGAGGATTTGTCACCTGGGTTACACAGGTCTGATCCAGGTCTGATCCAGGTGTGATCCAGGTGTGATCCAGGTGTGATCCAGGTCTGATCCAGGTGTGATCCCGGTGTGATCCAGGTGTGATCCCGGTGTGATCCAGGTGTGATCGCGGTGTGATCCAGGTGTGATCCAGGTGTACCTGAGCCCCCTTGTCCAATGTCAATGTCAATGTCAAGTTTATTTCTAGAGCACATTTAACACAGCAATCGCTGACCAAAGTGCTTTGCACACACAGCGGTTAAAAACATACAGTAAAATGCAAACATACATTAAAATACAATCTTATTACATTTAGTGTTCATTAACGGTTGAATGCCTCAGCAAAGAAGTGCGTCTTGAGAGCTGATTTGAATGATTCCAGAGAAGGAGCCGCATTTAATTTGGGGGCGGAGACTGTTCCACAATTTAGGGGCGGCTACCGCAAAGGCCCTGTCCCCTCGCGTCTTCATTCGGGATCTTGGAACATTTAACAATAATTGGTTTTCCGATCTCATAGTTCTCGGTGGAGCGTAAACTGACAGAAGCTCGGTTAAATAATCCGGGGCACGGCCGTTCAGGCATTTGAAGACAATAGTCAGAATCTTAAAATCAATTCTAAACTTCATGGGCAACCAGTGGAGCGAAGCGAGCACTGGGGTGATATGATCACGCCTCTTTGTTCTTGTCAACAGCCGGGCTGCTGCATTTTGAACCTGCTGGAGGCGATGAATGGACGATTGATTCAGTCCGTAGTATAAGGAATTGCAATAATCTAAACGCGAGGAAATCAGTGCATGTATTATTTTTTCGAGTTGGTTTTGAGGTAAGTACGGTTTGACTTTGCTCAACAACCTAAGCTGAAAGAAGCTTGCCTTCACCACCGCACTAATCTGCTTGTCGAAATTAAAATTATCATCAAAGAAGACACTGGCTTTTCACTACTGGGGAACAATGAGGTGTGAATTCATTTTGGCGCTGAGTTATTTCCAAATATTATGAATTCAGTTTTTTTGTCATTCAAATTCAAAAAAATCAGGGACATCCACTTTTTGACTTCATCCAGGCATTCCCGTAGCGTTTCTGGTGATTTCATATTAAGAGGTCGGTAAATTTGCACGTCATTGGCAAAGCAGTGAAAAGACACATTGTATTTTTTAAAAATCGATCCCAGGGGTATCATGTATAATGAAAACAATAAAGGGCCAAGAATCGAACCCTGAGGCACTCCGCTAGTCAGTGGAGCCTCTTTTGAGCTGAAAGGAGGTAAATTAACAGTAAAATGTCTGTCTGACATATATGATTCGAACCATTTGAGTACTGTACCCTTGATGCCAGCACATGTCTCAAGGCGAGATAATAAGATTTTATGATCAACGGTATCGAATGCTGCCGTTAGATCCAGGAGCACCAGCATGGAAGGGTTGCCTGAATCCGAAATTAAAAGAAGATCATTAAGGATCCTTAAAAGGGCAGTTTCCGTACTATGCATCGATCTGAATCCAGATTGAAATTTTTCAAAGATGTCATTCGATGTAAAATGCAACTGTAGTTGGGCATAAACTACTTTTTCCAAAATTTTTTGATTTGATTGATTAGTCCAGGACTAAACCAGGACTGAACAAGGACTAAACCAGGACTAAACCAGGTCTACACCAGGACAAAACCAGGTCTAAACCATTAACACGCACTCTCAAATCCCTCGCCCTCAGACAACTTCTCTAAAGTCAACTGTATTTTAGTTAAACATAAACTCAAAAAAACATTAACGTTACAATTACTGCAGATGAACTAAGTACGACACATTTAATCTAAATGTTCTGTTTTGTTCTTCCGTTATTGCTGCTTCTAACCATAACCCCTGTCATGAGGATGTGTTTAATACTTTTGAATGATGTAATGACATGTGGAGGACCCCAGGAGGAGCAGCCATTATGGGCAGCAAATGGGGATCCTGATAAAACAACAAAACAGTTTCTGTTTAAGTATGTAATATAGATAAAAGGAAAAAGTACTGTGTCGTTGTCCAGTCAAACCTTAAAAATCAGGATTTGTGCATGTCATAATCTACTATTTAATCCCCTAATGCTATAAAATCCATCGTTAAATGTGTTTAAAGCAGCTCAGATATCACTCACATGTGTCTGAGGCTTTTACTTTAACAAAAACAACTGCATTTCTCAGATTTTCTGATTTTAACTACTTTTTGTCCAGTGAAATCCCATTACGTCCCGCTTCACTTTTGCCTCCAGAATGTAGAATGTTTTGCTTACGGACTTTTACGCCTGATGCACACCGACCGTCCGCCCGGTTCAGACCGCCATGGTCCCGTGCGGGTCCCCGCAAGACTTAGAAAGTGCTTAAAATCAATGCGCCCTGTCACACTGACCTCGGAGCTCTGGGCCGTGGGTCCGGCAGCCTCGGTCTGCGGAAAGAATCTGTAAGAAGTCTATTTTTGCCGGACGCCGCAGCGGTCTGGTGCGGCTTTCATGTCATTTGACGAGTGCTCTCATCGCCGAAACCACGTGAATCTACGTGGCTTTCGTCAAAAACGGACCGCAGTTAACCGGAGCTGGTGTGACAGGCGTCTGCAAGAGACCCGCGCGGGTCCCGGACCGCGACCGGACTGGACTCAGTGTACACTAGGCGTTAAACTGTCCATAGACTTTCTTTTTGCTGGATCTAGATGATTTTACTCTTTAAATGTGACTCTTTTCAGATTTGGTTCATGGTGGATATCTCCTGGATAATCACTGGGTCTGTCCACATGAAACAAAAACTGGCACAAAGTTGAGCGTCGTCTCCGTCACACGAGCCTCAGATGTTTCCCGCTCGGAGCAGCCTCTCGGGGGGAGGCAGGACGGCAGCACCCCGGGGACCCTCTGGAGCTTCTGTAAGTCGTCCCTGTGGGTGAGTTTGTACAGTAACATCTGCAGCGTTTACAACACGCTCCACTCAGGCTCAGGCGACAGTTCAGACAGATTTGGGGCTGGACGTGCACGTTATGTATTAATTTAAAGATTATGTTCACAGTGCAAGTTTTAACGTTTAACAGTGATGATTTTTTCTGACTGTATTGCATTTTATTTTATGTATTTTTATCTATTTGCATTATTTAAATGACAAATATTATTCAAAATTGATTTTGTTGAGCTTTTCTCCATGTTCCAACATTGATCCGTCAGTATAAACTCACCTGGAGCAGCATTAGTTTGGTTCTCGTTTGTAAATCCTCTCGTTCTCCTTCATGTGTGACGTAGATGATGCTGCCGTCATTTATCCCAGAATCCTTTGCTGTTTTAAATCCTTCAATCATCTCCAGACTCGCTCTGATCATTTATTTAGTCTAATCACGATAAATACAACTCTCCACTCTTTACTGCAGTGCATTGTGGGTCTATATTTACATGTGTGTAATTACTTCTACAGCCAGTAGATGGAGCCACAGCGGAGTCAAAATGGCATCTCCCAACGTAGTGATAAAGTTATGTTTTTCTGTGTAAAAGCATTTTATTTTTAGTTCTAAAACATGAGACAAACTGAACACACTCGAGAGCAGGTTTAAAGGCTGAAACAATATAAAAAATGCATAATATTTTTCCTTTAAATCTGTGAATGACCTGGTGCACTGATCTAAAACAAATAAAACTTATTTATGATGAAGTTGCACTAATTAAAGTCGTTAAAGGGAACATATTCTGCTACAGTGACTTTTTTGAGCTTTTAATCCTGTCGCCAAATTGATAATATTTCATTCCACATGGGTTTAGTGTCTTTTGGCCAAATTTGAAGAGTTTCTGATGAAAACTGTTGGAGGAGTCTAAAGTACGCTGGTGTGCGCTTTGGTCAGTCCCAGGTTCAATCCAATATGGCCGATATTAGGGCGGGGTCATTGGAGGATTTTTTACATGTCTTGACCTGCTATATTTTTCAGGCCATGTTTTGTATTTTTCCGTTGACATTTCTTCAGGCCGGGCTCCCATTGGCCCCATGTTAATCCATTTTTGAGGCGGCGCTGCAGATCGGTCGTTCAGTTTTTTTTCGTGGGGTTTTCACTCAAAGTTAGAACTCACTGAGTTCTGATTTTTGATACCACTCACGGGCATATTTTTTTATTTATTTATTTTTTATTTATTTATTTAAGGAAAAGGGGGAACAATGCATATTAATGAACATTTACACAAACGTAAATATGCCAGATTATAGCCCAAGGCTAATTTCCATCTGCAGACCCCCTGGCAGGTTAACAGAAAGATAAGAACACACAGTACACTTCAGTTAATCAGAGACAGGAAAACAAGGTTTAGTCATGTTAATACAACTACAAACATTCAACAGAACAAGTCGAAGAGTCACAGACAACAATTAAGACACATCTGTATTGCACAAGCCCTTCTACTGCAGAGTCCTATTGCACACACCCTAAATTGCACTGATCCCTATTGCATTTTGACGTGAAGATATAGTTAAGCGTATGTTGCACATGAGTAAGTTTTAACATATTTAACACATGACACATGTTTGTGTCTCTCTCAACCATGATTTTAAATGTTTCTTAAAAGTAGGAAAACTTGTGCTTTCCCTCACTGAGAGTGGAATAGTGTTCCAGAATGTTACACTGTGGTATGACCAGACGTTTTGGGAGAAGGCAGTTCGCCTGAACGGTAGCTATATTCATTCTTGTCTACTGCCCTGGGGCAGACTGACTGAAGCCAGCCTGCCAATCTGCACCATTTGCCCTCTGACCACCACCAACCAGTTTGTGGTGATATGTTTGGAACGCTCGAAAGTAACAGCAACAATTATCTGTTTTCAAATACTTCAAATACTTCCAAATACTCCTGATGTTGATATTTTACTGAACAAACTCACAGATATATTGAGCCCAAAAGTGTTTAATTTTATCTATAAATATATCACTTACTGTACCACGAATTATACTTTTGTGAAGCTCAAATACAATTGTGAGGCTTGAAAAGGGCCTTTTTGGCCTTTCCTTCATTGTTTTTCTCCAGTTCAGAATTTTGACCAATCTGTTAGCAGCATTTAAAAGATCCATTTGTGTGAAATGTGGGCTGACAATATCTTAGACGTCTAACTTAAAAAAAAAAAAAAAAAAAACCTCTGCAGGTATAACGCTGCAGGAAGTGCTTCTTGAGTCTGTGGCTCCATCTTGTGGACAAGACTTTACTTTGTTTGGTTTTCTCTGATAATTTAAAGGCCTTTGGTTTCTGTGAGCTTTTACAGTTATTGCTTTAATTCGCTCACTTCATGGAACAATAACTCGTACTGTGTATCGTATCCTATTGTGATACATAATTTAATTGTGACACTAATTATCTGCTTCAGCAAAGCAAGACAAATGCAGTGCAATGCTGATAGTAAACAATTATAGAAATATCTCTGGAAATTAACCGCACACTTTCAATTGCTATTTATTGTTTTGAGGAATACAATAAAACTGAACAATTTACTTCTGATCTAAAAAAAAAAAAAAAAACACACACACACAATCTGCAATACCCAGTATTCAACGAACGACATGTGAAAAATACATACTGTGCATAATTCATGAAAAAAAAATACATAATGTCTATAGAGTGTATTGAGAGAGGTCCGAATATTGTCCTCTGCATTTGACCCAACCTTCAGTAACATTTTACACATTACATACATTACAGACTCTGCGAACTGACACAGAAAGGAGCTCAGAAACTGGCGCTCCAAAACTCCTTGTAACAGAAAGAAAAGAAAATCCTCCAATCAGCTTCAAGGAACAGCGCAGCCGCTTTACATGAGGCCTGTATAAATAGAGCGGGGCGGCGCTATCAGAGTCAGTCGTTCGTCAGTCCTCAGAAGAACACATCATGCCTGAACCCGCAAAGGCCGCGCCCAAGAAGGGCTCCAAGAAAGCCGTGACCAAAACCGCCGGCAAAGGCGGCAAGAAGAAGAGAAAGACCAGGAAGGAGAGCTACGCCATCTACGTGTACAAGGTGCTGAAGCAGGTCCACCCCGACACCGGCATCTCCTCCAAGGCCATGAGCATCATGAACTCCTTCGTCAACGACATCTTCGAGAGGATCGGCGGAGAGGCGTCCCGTCTGGCGCACTACAACAAGCGCTCCACCATCACCTCCAGGGAGATCCAGACCGCCGTGCGCCTCCTGCTGCCCGGAGAGCTGGCCAAGCACGCCGTGTCCGAGGGCACCAAGGCCGTCACCAAGTACACCAGCTCAAAGTAAACCCAGTTTACTGCCACGAACAAAGGCCCTTTCCAGGGCCACCCACTTTAATAAATGAGCACAAACTGTATGCTGTGGAAATCGTAAGTGTGATAAAGCGAAGTGGACAGAGCATGTGGTGGTTAATTATATTCATTCTATAGCTTAATATTTAAGCTTTCATCTTAAATTCCATCATGTAATAAAGGCACCCAACATAATTACAAGACTATTCGTGACCTGTTTATGGAGCAGTTATTTGTGTATGTTAAAACAAATCTGTTCTTTTTCACACTAAAACGTTCCTACAATTTACATTTCTCTTTTGACATGTGTATTGTCTTTTGCCCTATGTGCTATGTGTAAATGAGGAAAATCTGCAGGCATTCAACATTTACAAATAACTAGAAAATGAATAGATCACAGATGAAAGCAAAATGGGAATTTGTCATTTCACAAAGTAAAGCATGTTTGTATTCTACAAAAAAACTTCTATGTGAAATCTTCATCAAATTTCAAAAAGTTTACTTTTTACTTCGGAATTGTCATTGTATAAGCAAAAGTCAAACTAGAAAGTATATTGCATACTACATTAAAAGCTTACAATAAAGAATGGATAATTACAGATACAGCAAACAGCAGTGTAGATGAATGAGTCATTAATAGAGACGAAGCTGAACAAACTGTTTTTCACAATTTCCTTTGATTCTTTTAACAACATTAAAAAACGAACTATAAAGACTGATCACATGTATTTGGACTTGGAAACCCCCCACGAGCGCCGCTGTGAAAATGGCCCCGCCCCTTTCCTCTGTTCTCTACAACGTCCGCAGAGGCTGAATAAAGCCCGGAGCAGCGAGCGCTGGGATCATTCTGTTCAACTCTCACTGAGCTGCAAACATGAGCGGACGAGGAAAGGGAGGAAAAGGACTCGGCAAAGGAGGCGCCAAGCGTCACCGCAAAGTCCTCCGTGACAACATCCAGGGCATCACCAAGCCCGCTATCCGCCGTCTGGCTCGCCGCGGCGGCGTGAAGCGTATCTCCGGCCTGATCTACGAGGAGACCCGCGGAGTGCTCAAGGTGTTCCTGGAGAACGTGATCCGTGACGCCGTCACCTACACCGAGCACGCCAAGAGGAAGACCGTGACCGCCATGGACGTGGTGTACGCCCTGAAGAGACAGGGCCGCACCCTGTACGGCTTCGGAGGTTAAACCACACCGACTCACGACAACAACGGCTCTTTTAAGAGCCACCCACTTTAACAAAGATCGTACTTCAGTTTGTTGACACTGTTTCCTTATCACCGGGTCCAACCGAGTTAATTCACAATATTGATCCGATTTTTCCTTTCAAAATTTGTTTTTATCTTTTCACGTAACACATACGCCGCTCGTTCAAAAGACTTGAATGTAGAGCCCGCTGGTCTTGGATTATTTCAGTTCATTGTTAGTCACATTATAGTCAGTTATATCGAGTTACACCACTAGAGGGCGCGGTAGCACAACCAGAGTGAAGCAACATGGCTGCAGCTCCTGGCCTCGGCTCCTCCACGGGCTTTCTTTTCTCTAAATACTAGTGTGCGCCCCTTAAATGTATTTGAGTATTCTCATGTTTAGAGTGGATAGCTGCGTTTTCGTTCTGTGTAGTTTATGTTGTGACTACTTTAGGTTCAATTGTAACAGACTAGCCTCGTGACTGTTATTACGACTCACTGGGTCGATAGTTAATTGTTTACCTGTGAATTATTTGATTATATTCTATTTTCTTCATATTATGTTCAGTGCCCTGCGTGGCATTTTATGTGTAGACATTAGCTCAAATATATCAAATCATTACAGTCCTCGTTACACGGCTACAGTAAACTATACATACAATAGATATTTTGTATATTTTGTTATATATATATATATATATATATATATATATATATATATATATATATATATATATATATATATATATATATATATATATATATATATATATATATATATATATATATATATTTATGTGTGTGTGGTTTCCCAATTTATGTTTTCACTTTCATCATTTCTGATGATCAAACCCAAGATCTTTATATCGTCCTTAATTTGAACATTAAGAGGAGGTTATTTATGTGTTTCTCTGAGCCACACACCTTCAGTTTTGTTATAATTTAAAATAGCACCAGAGGCATTTTCATATAATTTAACATGTCTTTATAAAACATCCAGTTGTTTTTGGTTCTTTACGATTACAGTGATATCGTCTGTGTGTGTCATTGTGGAGATGTTTTTGTGACCCACTGGGTGCCTGTAAAACCTTGTTCATTTTAATTAAATAAATGAAGGGGTTTATGTCGATGACACATGAGGCGGCGCTGAGGGGGCTCTGCTTTACCCCCCGTTCACCGGAAAGTTATCACTTAGTGACCCCTTAACATTTACACATATATTAGATTTATACAGACATTTAATCATTTTACAAACTGTTCTGGGTTATGTTTCCTCTGTTGTTCATCGGAGCATTTTGAAAACATTAAACAAAAGTTCTAAATGTATATTATTAATTTACAACTTTATATCTTTCATTCTGTCTTAATGCTGTTGTTTTAATGTAATATATTCTTTGACTAGTTTATTGTACGTGTCCTTTTTATTTTATTGATTTCTGTACATTAAAAAAAAGTAATTCTGTATTTAAGTAATTCCCATAATTCAATATATAAGTTTTTTCCCCAAACTTTAAGTTCAATTATATGAGAAATGTCTTGTTTTAGCTCAGAGATGAGTTCTTGTTTTTTAAGACACTGAATATTTAATTTCAGGGGAAGCCTCTTTGTTTGACAGATTCTAAACTTATTCTCGACGAGACAATGAGGTGGTTTTAAAAATCATTTAAAATAGTTTATGTTCAAGTGTTTACACTGGATGATGTGTTGGTTCAGTCAATTTTGACTCTGGAATCGAACCTTCGAAAACCAAAGTCGTTTGGAGGTAAAATGCATCATTCAGACAATGATTTTCACGTATTTTATTTAATAGTTTTCCTTCTTTATGGTTATTAAAAGGAGCAAAATCCAGATTAGGAACAAGAAACCACAGTCAGATAAATTTACAACGTTTTAAAAATGTAAATAAAGTTATTTGAGTTTCAAACCCCGGGGGCTGAAGTGAGACGTCATGTTTAATTGTAAACGTGTCATTGTTCATCAGTTTGTGGCGTCGTAAAAACAATGCTCTGGTTTCCATCGTTTCACGTCACACGTGGCTGAGTCAGTTTAACCTCATTGAAGTGTCCAGGACGCCTCTCTGAACGACACTGAAGACCAGCGGGACTTTGTCATGAAGGAAAAGGTTTGTCTTCATCAGAAGTGAACGAACAAAGGCCGTGAATCAAGAGGCTTTAAAAGTGATGAGTCCACATGTTGTAATACGGCACTCAAGAGTCTGTTTGAACAGGGTTCTAAATAATACATTTTTATACTTTAATGAAATGTATATTAAATAAAGTTCCTGATAATCTGGCTCTGATTTAAACTGACTAAAACAAGCCTTTTCCCCTTTCTCATTATTGTTGTGAGGGGATTGATGTCTCTGTTTTATTCTGTAATTATAAATGTGTTTCGGGGATGTGAAAACTAAACATGATATTTGTTGAATAAAAACTAATGGCACACAAAGAGCAAACATGTTCTTATGTTTATGCTGTGCAAATGTAAAATGTCTAGAAATGAAATGTTTAAACCTAATTTTTTAAAAATTATTAAATTGAAAGACCAGCTGCTCGTTGGTCCTGAACCTATATTTTTGTACATTTGCCCGAATAAATAGAATTTAAAGTTATTATCGATAAAGCTATTCACAAATGTGCTAGAAAATCTTTAAAAGGGTTCCTTTACATTGTAAAAAAAGTGTTTATTATTGTGTTTGGAGGAAGCCTTTGATATGATTTACTATTTGATGAATTATAACGTGAACATTTAAAACATTTCCTCCAAGCTGCAGAATAATTTATATTATCAAGAAGTGCATGGCCAGTCTCAGTGAATCTGTTTAATCTGCTGTGTTTACTACCATCGAAATCATTGATCATTAAAACAAAACGCTGGTGTCCAGACGAAACTTTAAAGTTTCTACTTACTCTGTCACTTTTACTCTCATGGTTTGGATATAAAATGTTTATCATAAAACAAGAATTTAGATTTATTTGAGACGAAATGTAGAAAAAAGTCTGCGTCTTGTGTGGAAAGTGCACAGACGTTGGCGCGGTTTGGAGGCTTAGAATCTCATAAATAAATGTCAACAGAGACAAACCCCGTATCCACGTGAAGCTGGGGCTGTGAGCTACACGTCGATGTGTGACCCGTGACTGAAGTGAGTCGTGATGTGCGAAATTTATCGTTTAAACCGTGAAAAGAAAACACAAAGCGGAGGCAGAGGCGCGCGGCGGAGCGGGTTGAGTCTCCACGGTTCTCACAGCCGTTATAAAGCTCGTCCGCGCGCGTCCCGCTCCAGACTCAGATCTAACCCGCACGAACCATGGCAGAGACCGCTCCCGCAGCAGCCCCCGCTCCGGCCAAAGCCAAGGCCCCCAAGAAGAAGGCCGCGGCCAAGAAGAAGGACGCCGGCCCCAGCCTCCAGAAGCTGATCACCGCCGTCATCGCCGAGTCCAAGGAGCGCAAAGGCGTCTCCGTGGCCGCCGTGAAGAAGGCGCTGGCGGCGAAGGGCGTCGACGTGGCGAAGGCCAACAAGCGCATCAACACCGCCCTGAAGAAGATGGTGACTTCAGGCGCCGTGAGCCAGACCAAGGGCACGGGCGCCTCCGGCTCCTTCAAACTGGCCACGAAGGAGGCCAAGCCCAAGAAGACCGCCGTGAAGAAGGCCGTGAAAGCCAAGAAGCCCGCGGCCAAGAAAGCGGCCTCCCCCAAGAAGAAGGCGGTCAAGAAGCCCGCGGCCAAGAAGCCCAAGTCCCCGGCCAAGAAAGCGGCCAAGAAAGCGGCCAAGAAGCCCGCCAAAAGCCCCAAGAAGGCGGCGGCCAAGAAGCCTGCCAAGAGCCCCAAGAAAGCGGCGCCCAAGAAGCCCAAAGCCGTCAAGAAGAGCCCGGCAAAGAAGGCGCCCGCAAAGAAGGCCGCGCCCAAGAAGGCCAAGAAGTAAAGTCCCAGCGACTGCACCACCTCAAAGGCTCTTTTAAGAGCCACCACTTTGTCTAAAGAGCGCGTTCTTCTGTTCAGCCTCAACGCAACCAGAGTCACACATCATTCACAAAGGAACGTGTTCTGTGACAGACTCAACAGCACAAAAGTACAGCCATGAAAATCAACAATAATATCACAGTAAACGATAAACCTCAAAGATAAACGTTAAATCATAAATCACCCTCAACAGAATTAACGCCTCTGGTTTGTCCCGTGTGTGATGTTCCCTGAGACACAAACACATCCTGATGTTTGTCTGAATCAGAGACAAATGTTTAACCAAAACTCACAAACCAGAGACAAGCTGCTGTTTGGAGCAGAAATAACGATCATCATAATGCCAACATTTTAATTATACAAAGCCAACACAACAGTCGAATTAGCATTTTTGTTTGATTTGATACATTTTAAATGTGTGTATATATATGTTTTATAAATATGTGAAGGAACACAAACCCTTATATGTTTCAAATTAATTTTACACCTCTAGATATAATCATTTTAACGTTTATTTATTATATTTTTGACTTGTGAAGAGCTCAGTGTTGAAAACACAGATTTGTTTCAGGTTTGAAGCTCGTTACAGACACTCAAACTCTGATCAAGTTATTTATGATTTTATGAATGAAAGGGAGGAGAAGTGGCGCGAGGGACGGAGGCGTGGTTAGTGCTTGAATTCAGAGCGCGAGCCCAGCAGAGCCAATCAGCTCCGTCCTGGTTGTATAAAAGCCGCCGCCTCAGACTGAAGCCCACATAGTCTCAGGTTGTCACACCCAGAGCAGAGAAAATGGCTAGAACCAAGCAGACCGCGCGTAAATCCACCGGAGGAAAGGCTCCCAGGAAGCAGCTCGCCACCAAGGCCGCCCGCAAGAGCGCCCCGGCCACCGGCGGCGTCAAGAAGCCTCACCGTTACAGGCCCGGCACCGTGGCTCTGAGGGAGATCCGTCGTTACCAGAAGTCCACCGAGCTGCTCATCCGCAAGCTGCCCTTCCAGCGCCTCGTCAGGGAGATCGCCCAGGACTTCAAGACCGACCTGCGCTTCCAGAGCTCCGCCGTCATGGCTCTGCAGGAGGCCAGCGAGGCCTACCTGGTGGGTCTGTTCGAGGACACCAACCTGTGCGCCATCCACGCCAAGAGGGTGACCATCATGCCCAAGGACATCCAGCTGGCCCGCCGCATCCGCGGAGAGAGGGCTTAAACTCACCGAGAAACAAACACACAACGGCTCTTTTAAGAGCCACCTACAGAATAGAAAGAGATTACTCCACTGCTTTAGAATAATTGAATTTATATCATAACTTGTAAAAAAATAAATAAAATACACAAGTAGCTGGGACAAGTTCATGAATCATGAGAAAATGAAACTTTAATCTCTTAATTAGCTTCATACATGATTTGAATGCTGCTTAATTCTACCCATTGTATAAAAGTTTTATAAAACTTCTGACCAGTTTTATTTTCATATTTGAACAAAGCACATAGAATAAGATCCATATAAACCTCTTTTGTCTGTGATTGATCCACTCAAAATTGTCAGTTTATTGACTTTTTTTTACTTTTGTCAATTCACGAGACAAATTAAATTAAACAAGAGCATAACATTTTTGATTTATGCATAAAAAAACTTTCAGAAATGTCATGAAACATTTAAACGGTAAAATACTGACGAGAAAGAGCCATGTTCCATGTTCACAAGGCTTTACTGAGAATAATGCTTTGATTATTAATGAGAAACAATAACAAGACAAACAATTTGTGACAGGTATAAAATAATATTGGTGAAAAATGTTGGTGAAAAAAAGGTTGATTTCTGCACTACGCCGGGACTGCTGTCCGTGCTGGTCTCTGATTGGACGACAGCACTAACGCTCAGTCTGGCCAATCAGAAGTCAGCAGCGCTGCTTTATAAACCGCCCGTGCGCCCCTGCGGACATCAGTTTCTCCTTCGTGTGAAATCTACTCCCATTGAAAATATGTCTGGACGCGGAAAGGGCGCAGGTAAAGCCAGAGCTAAGGCCAAGAGCCGCTCCTCCAGGGCCGGGCTGCAGTTCCCCGTGGGCCGTGTGCACAGGCTGCTGAGGAAGGGTAACTACGCCGAGCGCGTCGGAGCCGGAGCCCCCGTGTACCTGGCCGCGGTGCTCGAGTACCTGACCGCTGAGATCCTGGAGTTGGCCGGTAACGCCGCCAGGGACAACAAGAAGACCAGGATCATCCCCCGCCACCTGCAGCTGGCCGTCCGCAACGACGAGGAGCTCAACAAGCTGCTGGGCGGAGTGACCATCGCCCAGGGAGGAGTGCTGCCCAACATCCAGGCCGTGCTCCTGCCCAAGAAGACCGAGAAGGCCAAGTAAAGCCGGACCTGAACCAAACTACACAACGGCTCTTTTCAGAGCCACCCACCACCACTAAAGAGCTGTGCTTTTATTAAATTCTTTATTTCTGACACAGGAGTACACTTAACACAAGTCATATAGGCGTTTAAAGTGATTGCATGATGGTCCCACAATGTTTTGTGTGATCAAAATGGCCAGAAACTAATTGCTTCTGTGCCCAATTTTATACATTACCGTACCACCTACCTAAACTGTTCCCTTTGGCCTTCTTAATAAATATACATCTTTAACATTCAGATGTAGACATATTAATTGCTTCAGATAAGCTTCTAGAATGGGCAGAGACAATTTGTTTTTAATTGTAAAGAATAACACACTTTGATCTCTGAACTTACATTCCTCCAAGAAAAGACAAACATGTTTTTAACTGTTTTCTGTCATCTCTTAAATTAAAATTGTATTTTTATTTTTGCAGTTTAGAGTGTTTTTGAACACCTTCTGGGAGACTACTTAGTTGAGCTTTAAACATTATTTGAAGTACTTTATAATTGGCATGGTTTTTAATCGCATTTGATTAAACGAATAATGGATTTTTATGTTGATAATATCCAACTTTAGTTACCAGAGGCTCATTTCTGTGATAAAACTATATCATTTATTGAGGTCTTAAATGTAAAACCCCACAGCTCTACACAGCAGCTCATGTTCGGAAGAATCGGTGTAGAGTAAATGATAAATAACACATGACGATTGAGCAAATCTTTGATTTGTACAGAGTCTTTGATATTTCCATGTTAATGTGGAGTCGATTACAACCTCTAGAAATGTAATTACAAATACTTTTTCAATTTCAATTCTGTCTATTTTAAGTTTAGTGTTGTTTGTCCGTTAATTTTAAGTATTAGGTCAAGTAAAGTAAGTAAAGTATAAATTCAGTTAAATTTGAACATTATCTTTTCACTCCTGATGGTGTATTTGATCACTCAATATTGAGTTACTCATTTGTTTACTTGATCATTGAATTTGTAGTTTTCAGAGACCCATTTTGTTAAAGAACTGTTAAATGTGAATCTCTTTTGTAAAACAGAAAACAAAATACACTCATGTTGTTAGAGCTATGGGAATTTTCCCTGAAGCAATTGAAATTGATTAATGTTGAAACTGGAGTTCTAGGAGAGCATAAGTCTTGCTCAGTAACCGACGTCTGTGATCCTCCAATCAGCTTCGAGGAACAGCGCAGCTGCTTTACATGAGGCCTGTATAAATAGAGCGGGGCGGCGCTGTTAGAGTCATTCGTTCGTCTGTCTCAGAAGAACACATCATGCCTGAACCCGCAAAGGCCGCGCCCAAGAAGGGCTCCAAGAAAGCCGTGACCAAAACCGCCGGCAAAGGCGGCAAGAAGAAGAGAAAGACCAGGAAGGAGAGCTACGCCATCTACGTGTACAAGGTGCTGAAGCAGGTCCACCCCGACACCGGCATCTCCTCCAAGGCCATGAGCATCATGAACTCCTTCGTCAACGACATCTTCGAGAGGATCGGCGGAGAGGCGTCCCGTCTGGCGCACTACAACAAGCGCTCCACCATCACCTCCAGGGAGATCCAGACCGCCGTGCGCCTCCTGCTGCCCGGAGAGCTGGCCAAGCACGCCGTGTCCGAGGGCACCAAGGCCGTCACCAAGTACACCAGCTCAAAGTAAACCCAGTTTACTGCCATGAACAAAGGCCCTTTTCAGGGCCACCCACTTTAACAAACGAGCAAACTTTTATGTGGGGGGGAAAAAAAAAAAAAAAATTAAGATTAGTGTGATTAAGAGTAGAAAAAAAAACATGTGGTAACTTCTTTCTATAGCTGGATGTTTCTGCTTAAATTCTTTTCCATCATAAGGAACTCCACATACAGAAGACTGTTCATGACCTATAATGTTCTTTATGGAGCAGTTATTCGTGTATACCTTGTTCACACATACTTAATCACACAAGTCTGTTCTTTTTCACATTAACTAAAATGTTCATCCGATTTACATTCTCTTCATTTTGGAATCTGTCTTTATTGCCCTTTTGTGTGTAATTACACAATATGTTCTATGTGTAATTGAGGAAAGTCGGCAGTCGACATTTACAACACATTACTAGAAAATAAATAGATCACAGATGAAAGCGGTCACCAAACTGGTTCGTAGTGTAATACAATAAACCAGTATTCAACAAAAAAGCTCTTCTATCTGAAATGTTCAGCAAATTTCAGAAAGTTTACTTTTTACATTGGAATTGTTGTTGTATGAGCAAAGGTCAAACTAGTAATTATATTGCATACTACATTAAAAGCTTAGAAAAAGAATAAAGTAGACCATGGATAATTACAGATACAGCAAACAGCAGTGTAGATGAATGAGTCATTAATAGAGACGAAGCTGAACAAACTGTCTTTAACAATTTCCTTTGATTTCATTTGATTGTATTCTTTTTACAACATTTAAAAGAAGAACCATAAAGAATGATCGCACTATTTGCCCTCTCGGCCTTGGAAACCCCCCACGAGCTCAGCAGTGAAAATGGTCCCGCCCACTGCCTCTGTCCTCTACAACGTCCGCAGAGGCTGAACAAAGCCCGGAGCAGCGAGCGCTGGGATCATTCTGTTCAACTCTCACTGAGCTGTAAACATGAGTGGACGAGGAAAGGGAGGAAAAGGACTCGGCAAAGGAGGCGCCAAGCGTCACCGCAAAGTCCTCCGGGACAACATCCAGGGCATCACCAAGCCCGCTATCCGCCGTCTGGCTCGCCGCGGCGGCGTGAAGCGTATCTCCGGCCTGATCTACGAGGAGACCCGCGGAGTGCTCAAGGTGTTCCTGGAGAACGTGATCCGTGACGCCGTCACCTACACCGAGCACGCCAAGAGGAAGACCGTGACCGCCATGGACGTGGTGTACGCCCTGAAGAGACAGGGCCGCACCCTGTACGGCTTCGGAGGTTAAACCACACCGACTCACGACGACAACAACAACGGCTCTTTTAAGAGCCACCCACTTTAACAAAAGATGCAACGCTGTGGACTCACTACTGGATTACAGTGGATGGTCTGAATTTTAGTTGGTAATCGTCAAATCCATGTTTATACTGCACTGAAATGGTACATCATCTTACAATGCTGTGGGTGTTTGATTCCCCCTTATTAAGGCAATTTGAAATACAAGACTACTATTTGTTTACAATTTCATGAACTTTATTTAGGGTTAGACATCCGCCTCTGGGATGCCGTGGCAGCTTCTCCGGACTACGACGCTGAGAGCTGTCGCTTGATTCGTAGTCAATAAAAGTACTGCTGTAGTGGCAAGCATTTGTTTAAAAATGTGTTCTCATTTAAAAAAAGACTAATACATTTATTGAAAAGGTTTGAGCATAAATATTGACAAAACGTACAAGTATTTTTTCTAATTTTCTAATTCTAAAACACATTTGAGTTTCAAATTAAAAAAAAAATGTACAATTTTGAATTTTGAGGTCAAGTTTTTTATAACTAATATGTGTACAAAATGAACCAAGAAATTTAAACCTCATTCTGTCCATTTTTTCAGATTTAAATGTCCCAAATATGTGTGTTTTTGGCCGTTTTTACACACAAAGTGCCTTATTTCAACTGAAAACATGACATGATGAAAGACTTGTACTATATATATTTTTTACATTTATGTGAATAAACTACAGAAGTACCAAATTGTTATTCAAATATATTTAAATTTAACATATTATTCTTATTCAGCTGCTGTGTCTCACGTTATCCCAGAAAAGCCACGCGGTGGCTCTGCCTTGCAATGGCGCTGCTAATCCTACAGAGGGCGCCAGAGATCACCGAATCGTTCCAGAATTCATTCCTCCATCCCTTGTGCTATTCGTGCACATCTTCTGTTTATTGCCTATTATTCGGTTATTATGTTAAAACGTACTCTCTGTTATGTTTACTATTATATTGTGTTATAGTTTCCTTATTGTTTCAGACCACACTCTGTAATATTTGCACAATAAATAAAAGAAATAAATCTCTGATGGAGCCCGTCTTTACAGTCGCAATAAGCAAATCCCAGTGTCCCACTGATCCACAGAGACTTTTAAAGAATGTTTCTTTAAAAATCATGGTTTCTTCAATAGTTTCCGAGCAGGCCCACACAGACAGTCCTAACCAAGTACAGTACGTCCAAGGAATCACACGCACCTTTTGGTTTTAAAATTTAACTCTTTATGAATTAAAAAAAAATTCAAGTGAGTATCTTTCTGACTCGGAGGATCTCGTACAGAGCACCAGTAAAAGCTCTATCTCTGAGTTCAGTCACGATCCTTGTCCACACTTTCTTTCCTCGGAGCGCTCCAGTCCAGAGTTTGGGCTCAAACACATGATCCTTCACTTTCTTCAACCAAAAAGAAAAGGGTAAAAACTAAAGCTCAAGGAAATTTCTAATACCTTCTTTAAAAATAGCCACAAAAGAAAGTAGTCTTTGTAAAGAAGGAAAATGATTGTATATTTGTCAAAATCTGGTTTATTTTCTTGCTGTTATTTCAGTTAATTTGATATTTGCCTGTAATACAGTGTTTCACCACCAGAGGGAGGCGCTGTGTTTTAAAGTCATTAATGCGCCTGAAGCTCGTGTTTCATGGTGAATCCTGGTGTGATCAGGTTTAAAGCGCTGCATCCTCATTATATTTTGTTTAGTTTTATTGCTGTTCTGAATAAGTTGCAGTTTTATAATAATAAACACGACTCATTATGAGGATGGTTTATTCCAGGAGGTCAAACTCATTTTGGGTCACGGTCTGAGCGGAACGTAACACAAAACGTATTAAATCACAATCAAATCATGATCAACAGCTCTTATAGTTATCTGTGGACACATTTGCACAAACCCACAGCTTTTACAGAACAATTAAATGAGAAAAATCTGTGACTGTTGCTGCAACAAACTCTAAATGAGCTTAAAAAATATTAGATTTATAGTTTAAGGCGCTAAAGTTTAATGAAAAACTATAATTGAATCAAACGAGTGCAACGTGATTGTGTCCAGCTCCTTTGTCACATCAGAGGACACAGAGGACACGGAGGACACAGGGGACACGGAGGACACGGAGGACACAGGGGACACGGAGGACACGGAGGACACAGAGGACACAGGGGACACAGAGGACACAGGGGACACAGGGGACACGGAGGACACAGGGGACACGGAGGACACGGAGGACACAGAGGACACAGGGGACACAGAGGACACAGGGGACACGGAGGACACGGAGGACACGGAGGACACAGGGGACACGGAGGACACAGGGGACACAGAGGACACGGAGGACACGGAGGACACGGAGGACACAGAGGACACAGGGGACACGGAGGACACAGGGGACACAGAGGACACAGAGGACACGGAGGACACAGGGGACACAGAGGACACAGAGGACACAGGGGACACGGAGGACACGGAGGACACGGAGGACACAGGGGACACAGAGGACACAGGGGACACGGAGGACACGGAGGACACGGAGGACACAGGGGACACGGAGGACACAGAGGACACAGAGGACACGGAGGACACGGAGGACACGGAGGACACAGAGGACACAGGGGACACGGAGGACACAGGGGACACAGAGGACACAGAGGACACGGAGGACACAGGGGACACAGAGGACACAGGGGACACAGAGGACACGGAGGACACGGAGGACACAGAGGACACGGAGGACACGGAGGACACAGGGGACACAGAGGACACAGGGGACACAGGGGACACAGAGGACACAGAGGACACGGAGGACACAGAGGACACGGAGGACACAGGGGACACGGAGGACACAGGGGACACAGAGGACACAGGGGACACGGAGGACACGGAGGACACAGGGGACACGGAGGACACAGGGGACACGGAGGACACGGAGGACACAGAGGACACAGGGGACACAGAGGACACAGGGGACACGGAGGACACGGAGGACACGGAGGACACAGGGGACACGGAGGACACAGGGGACACAGAGGACACGGAGGACACAGAGGACACAGGGGACACGGAGGACACAGGGGACACGGAGGACACGGAGGACACAGAGGACACAGGGGACACAGAGGACACGGAGGACACAGGGGACACGGAGGACACGGAGGACACAGAGGACACAGGGGACACAGAGGACACAGGGGACACGGAGGACACAGGGGACACGGAGGACACGGAGGACACAGAGGACACAGGGGACACAGAGGACACAGTGGTCACGGAGGACACGGAGGACACGGAGGACACAGGGGACACGGAGGACACAGGGGACACAGAGGACACGGAGGACACGGAGGACACGGAGGACACAGGGGACACAGGGGACACGGAGGACACAGGGGACACAGAGGACACAGAGGACACGGAGGACACAGGGGACACAGAGGACACAGGGGACACAGAGGACACAGAGGACACGGAGGACACAGAGGACACGGAGGACACAGGGGACACAGAGGACACAGGGGACACAGAGGACACGGAGGACACAGGGGACACAGAGGACACAGGGGACACAGAGGACACAGGGGACACAGGGGACACGGAGGACACAGGGGACACAGAGGACACAGAGGACACAGAGGACACAGGGGACACAGGGGACACAGAGGACACGGAGGACACAGAGGACACAGAGGACACAGGGGACACGGAGGACACAGAGGACACAGGGGACACGGAGGACACAGAGGACACAGGGGACACGGAGGACACGGAGGACACAGGGGACACAGAGGACACAGGGGACACAGAGGACACAGGGGACACAGGGGACACGGAGGACACAGGGGACACAGGGGACACGGAGGACACAGGGGACACAGGGGACACGGAGGACACAGGGGACACGGAGGACACGGAGGACACGGAGGACACAGAGGACACAGAGGACACAGGGGACACAGAGGACACAGGGGACACGGAGGACACAGAGGACACAGGGGACACGGAGGACACGGAGGACACAGGGGACACAGAGGACACAGGGGACACAGAGGACACAGGGGACACAGGGGACACGGAGGACACAGGGGACACAGGGGACACGGAGGACACAGGGGACACAGGGGACACGGAGGACACAGGGGACACGGAGGACACGGAGGACACGGAGGACACAGAGGACACAGAGGACACAGGGGACACAGGGGACACGGAGGACACAGGGGACACAGGGGACACAGAGGACACAGGGGACACGGAGGACACGGAGGACACGGAGGACACAGAGGACATGGAGGACACAGGGGACACTCAAATAAAAATAAATGATGATTGTTCCGTGTGCTCCGGTAAACAGCGATACACAAACACTGAATAAACATTTTCTCGTCCTGACGGTGCGTCGTGCTGAGTCCTACGTCCTGGATCTGACCTGGAGTTTGACGTGCTCCAGGGCCTCGACGACGGACGTGCCGTTTGGTAAATAACAAGCTAACTCTTCTATCTGTCGTATCCATCGTGTAATTACTGTGTAGCATTAGCATTAGCTGTTTTTATTCTTGCGGCTGCGCGCTTCTTGGAGGCGTGGCTTAAACACCGCGTCATCTTAGTGAGGAGCCCCCGTCTGCTGCTCAGCCGAGGGGGACGGAAAAGACAGTTCTCTAGTGAAAGCATGAGGGAATCAATCAAAAAACCACTTTGGGCACAACATACGAGGCCCAAATAGCACTGGAGGAAGGTTAAAACCTCTGAAAAGTCCATTTTGCATGATATGGGACCTTTAAGGAGGATGGAAGGCTGGGGTAAGAAGGAAGTCGTTGGTGACTTTTAGGCAGTGGGCGAGGCTACCGCGCTCAAATTGAGCCGCCGACTGTAGGCTGCCATGTTTGCAATCTGCTGCTGACCACTAGGGGCTGCTGCGGAAGTAGAATTATTCAATGCAAGTCAATGGGGAGTTAGACGTTTCAAAACCTACTTTAGAGCCTGAGGCTCAAAATACGGCTTTGGTCTCAAACGTTAGCTTACGGCTCTGTGACGTTAGCTTACGGCTCTGTGACGTTAGCTCACGGCTCTGTGACGCTGAGGGGGTGAATGTTTTTGAACCAGGCTGGTTTAGCCTGTGATGTTTTAAAGTTCTTGCATATCTAATGAAGAAGGCGGGCTTTACGCGCCGGAAATGTCAGGGCGGAGCCAAACACCTACGAGTGGGCGGTAACCATAGAGACAACGACGGCAGTACGTCAGCAAAAGGCCGCCCCAAAGTCGCCCTCCCCCCGCCTCCCCACCGAGGGGGGAGTGGTGGGGGCTAACCCACGGCCATTTTGAATTCTCCATGACTGAGCCGCATTATCATGAAAGGGGCGGAGCCACAACCGTCTGTCCACTATTTTTATGTCTATGGTGTTAAGGTGTTGTTTTAACTGAGTTGCAACTGATGGTTTAATCATTTTTGACAGAAAGGGGAGGCTGGAGAGTATCGGTGTGACGGCTGCTTTTAAAAACTATATTTGCATAGAAAGCATTTGGCGGCTAATACTTGTTTGACTAACTATGCATTTGTTACTTAACAATGTCTAGAGGTGGGTCTTGCAACAAAATAGACTGTCAGGTGATCAGATATGTTATCATCGTGTACATGGACATTGGTTACGTCCATGTTACGGCCAATTACCAAATCCAAAATGTGCCCCTTCTTATGAGTGGGTTCCGTCACAAACTGCTGAAGATTATTGTCAACCAAGACTTCCCTCAAGGCTTCAGTTTGTGCCTTATCCATGTTGTCAACCCAGATGTTGAAATCTCCACCTATAATGATGTAGCGGTGACGTTTCTTCATATTCTTAACCAATTCGTCAAAAAAAATTACAAAATCGAGACATTTGGTCAAGTCTTGCTCTGGTGGGTTGTAAATTGCTACAACAAGGATGGGCTCATTCCAGGTTTCATGAGACACAGTTCCGGCCACATACTCGCACTTCTGTGCATCTGTCAACTCTGTCCCCGGGAAATATTTTCTCTCGCACCGAAACTGGTCTGAGAACACAATGGCCGCGCCTCCGCCACGCCCATTTCTTCGAGGCTTATGGATGAAATTAAGATTTGGACGTAGGAGCTTCTTTAAGAGAGATTCTCCTTCGGCCGAGTTCAGCCATGTCTCTGTGATGAGAAAAATATCCAGGTTGTTGTTTAAAACAAGATTCTTGATTAAATTGCCTTGACTTATGCTGGGTTTGTTGACAGAGCGGACATTGAGTAAAGCCATCTGGAGTGATTTGAACTGTTCACTCTCCTGCTTCATGCCTCCTGCCTCCTCCCACTCCTCCTCCTCCTCCCACTCCTCCTCCTCCTCCCACTCCTCCTCCTCCTCCTACTTCTTCCTCCTGCTTCTTCCTCTTGCCTCCTCCACCTCCTCTCCTCTTCCTCCTCGTGCCTCCTGCTGCGTCCTCCTCTTCCTGGATTGCTTGGACCAATGAATTCCTGTAACAAACAATAGATTAGATCATATTTTATTTGCACATATAAGAAGGACATTGCATGAAAATAGAAGTTCAATGAATCTTGTGAAGTTTCATGTCTCTGGAGCAGAAACAGGGAATATAAACTGAAATCGGTAACTTGTTTCAATATTAGTCAAACCCACAGTTTTACAGACAGGAGTAAGGTGTTTGCAAACACAGCAGGGAGTACTTGAATATAACTATATAACATCTTATTTGAATATAATATTTTTCCATCATAAATAGGCCTATATCATTAAAATAAGAGAATATAATAGCAAAAGGCCTAATGAAGATACTAGCATTATTAGCCTATTTTGCCACTTTAATTTAGAATCACACTTTAGAGCAGGTCTGAGGTTGCAGGGGTGTAAAGAGGTGATTGCGCCCTCATTTGACAGAATAAATAATACAATATTCTCTGTGCACCCTTTTGAAACTCAGGGGTGCTTAAAGTATACTGTATTGTTCAGCCAGTTTGGTCTGAACCCGTCGCTATAACTACACAAAAAGTTGTGAGTCTAGACTTTGAGAGCCATAGACTCTGGAGAGCACCTTTAGACTTCATCACAAATTATTTGCAAATGGGTTTAATAAAACTGAAACACATACTGAGCCTCATATGCCATTTCTGACAGTTTCGTTGTTGTCTTTAAGATATGACCAGAAATATCCCCCAGGATCTTGATAACTGTGGCATAGTCATTTTTCTTAATTGCCACAGGAAGTGAAGAGTTCCACTCATGCACCTGATGACACATCAATAAATCATAAGAAATTAAACCAATTATTGTCAGTTTAATTAGGTGAAAACACTTACCGGTGAGTCTTTGACAGCGATCTGGCTGGTGGCAGGCAAAATGTTGAAGAATTGCAGTAAACCGACAAGATTAGTAATGGCATCTTGGACTTTTCCACATTTCAGATCATTATTTATGAGTCGTTCAATGACATCAGAACATGAAGAATAACGTAATCCTTCTGATTTAGCCAAAGATTTCATTAGTTCCAGTAAAACCAATCGATCCACGTTGTCTGAGTTGCTGTCTGCTCTCCTCAGCTGTTGGTTTAGTTTTTGTATTTCTTCTCTAATTTTATTACACTTCAGGTATTTCGGGTCACATTTTTCTTTTTCCCCCGTTGGGGCTTCAGATGAGGCAGATGCACCAGAACACCCTTTATCTACCAAAGAGTACAGAATGGGCCCCCAAAGTAAACCATAAGGATAATGGTCTACTTTCGGGGCTGATTCTCTGAGCGGGATCTTCTGTCTCATGTTGAGGTCAGTGTTTTCTTTGGAGTCGTTCTCCAGCTCTTTGACCCGCTTCTTCAGAATCAGTCCGCACTTCTGGGCTTCGAAAATCCACAAGTAAATCTGCCCCAAGAGACGATTTGCGGTCTTTTTATAACTCTTATATTTTCAGATGCACCATTTGTGTTTATGTTGTTTTTGTGTTTTATATTGTTTATTCAGACAGAACACCAGATCCACTTCCTGTGGCGCCGCAGCTACAGACTGTAAGTGTAAAGCCAGAGAGCCAGACTCATTTATGTCACTAATGGCTGAACTATGTTGTATGAATCCAGATAATGTGTGTTTATTTGGCTCAGTCTCCTGGCCAACACTTGGACCGTGTTTGGTTATAAAAGTCTGAGCACAGGCACAGTCTACTCTCTAAATGTGATGTTTTATGCACGCGCCTCCAGCATCCAAACCTTACATCCCGCTCCACCGCCGACTCACACGACGCCAACACAACACACATGAAGCCCAGCCTGATAAGTACAATAAGACGACACTCACTGTCATTAAATAAGTCTGAAAGTCTAAAACAGAATGATCCACCCCTTCTGTTCTGACACATTGGTTTAGCCCGTTGCCTGGCAGCGTGAAGAGCACGATAGGCGGCGCTGCGGCGGTACAGTTGTCATCATTTTTCGTGTCGAGGGGCAGATCTTATTTAGCTTATACCACCACAGCCTAATCGTATCATTCAGAACTTCAGTTTCCCTCACTATTCACCCTAACTTTGTGAAATAAACACATTTGTAACGTGATTACAGTAATGCCCAAACATGGCGAACAAACGAGTGGATAAACGTGGAATTACTTTTCTAAAATCAAGGGAATTGAAGGCGTGTTCGTTTATCCAAAGAACGAGAATAAGGCAAAAATCAATTAAATCCAAAAAGTTTATTAACCTTAACAAAGGAATCTCATACAGAGCGCTCTGGGTCAGAACTTTACCCCTAAAGCCGACGCACTACATGGGTCTGACATCAGGAGCTCTGAACGCCCCTCTATCCCTGGACCCAGGTATTTAAAAACACATTTATGAATATGCAAATAGTAGGTTGTGCATGCTCTTGATGTAGAACAAAATAAGTTTAGCACTTCTGGAGAACCTTACCGCAAGCACAGATAGAGCGCCTCATTCAGACATCGACAGTGTGACCCACTTTGAATGCAAACCAGGCTGTAACAACTCAGCAAATGCAAAGCTGAAAGATAACCTCGTGTCCTTGAGCTTGTAGTGTGCAGTGGTTTCTTCCCCAGGGATGTTGGCTCAATGAACTAAAAAATAAACTTATTTTGTTCTACATCAAGAGCATGCACAACAAAGCAAGCACTCACACCGTCTGAGATGTCTCTTCAGAGCTCGATTATTTATACACTTTTCTTCATGAGACGCTGCAACCGCAAAACCACTTCCTTGTTCCGTCGCACGCGGCCCCTGGACCCTCTTCTCAGTGGGTCGCAAACCAGCACTTTTCATATTTTGTTCAAAATGCTAAGTTACATTACATTACAACAGGTTTTGTAGAATGATTTTAATAGTTTTATATATTTTAGGCACATAAAAAGTACAAATATCAAGAGTACATTATAAAAATGAACAGTACAACAAACACTGGCATCCATTTAGAACATCTGAGATCCTTCTGACTTGGTTGATTGTGATTTGCTTTATTTATTACAATATTCTTCATGACCCGCTTGGGCACTAAATGAATTATGCATTCAGCTTTGAATGTTTAAATTGTTGGGCCATAGCAATTATACTGGCCATAGTCATCTTGTCTACACTTTGATACAATTAATCCTGCTGAGCCTTTCGCTAAATTCTTAATTTTTATTTGGGTTATTTTATCATAAAAAATTCATATCGATATCTTCTTTTCCATTAATAAGTATATACATATATTGAACTCAATGGAGTCTATTTCCTTTCTTTGGTCTCAATTTATAATTTGATCACTCAATTGTACGCTGCGTTAAATCTGTTGTTTTATTAAACTCACACTGGAGATCAATTGTTGAGTTTAAAGCTGCTTCTATCATTCTGTCACAGGACGCTGCAGCTGCTTCTACAAGTGGGATGTGAAACCACAGCGTTGGTGCAGCGTCAACAAAATAACATAACATGGTTACAACAAATAGTTCTAAGTAAGTAAAATGGTTATAATAAATAAATGGTGAACATCCAACTGGCTCTGGACCCACAAGCACAACTGTCACCCCTGTGTCAGACGACCCAGTCTGGACTTGAAACTGAGGAGTGGTTAAAGGAACATTTATTTAAGAGTAAACTCACTGCTAAAGGGCTTTCTTTTGCCCTTCATTTGAAGTCAGGCCTCACACTTATAATGTCCTCCCTCACAGGCTTCACAGGATCTAGTATCAAACTGAACCATTGACAAAGGGAAGAGGCTGGAATGTGACCCCCGTCCGGTGCAGGCTTTATCTGTTTGAAGTCTTACCCTCCTATAAAACATTAAATATCTGTCTGTTTTTAGCCCTTCCACTCCATTCTTGTGTATCGGTCCATTCTACCACCATTATAGGCCCATTAGGTACTGTACATGGTAAGGTGACCTTTGACCCTAAGTCACACTCTATAGTCACAGACCAAGTGACACTTAATAATCATTAAACATATAAATACAGTCCACCTTTGTGCTTGAGCCATTGATGTCACCTATAAAACATGAAATGGAGTATCTATGATTTAGTAAATAAACCCAATATATAAGTACACTCCAAATTCAACTATGAACCATAAAAGTCAAAGTAGGACACACTCAAACATGTGTGGAGCGTTCACTCTGTCAGTGGAGCCTTGAACACTCTTTCACTCAAACAGGCGTCTGAATGACCACAACACGGCCTCCTCTCATAAAGGTCACACTAGTGGACCCTTGCATTTTACAAACCACCGTAACATTAGAGTCCACTAACGCAGTTCATCCAGGCAAAAGCAACGACATCAACAAATAACATGTTAAAGTGATGTCAGGCCACTCCACTATGCTCCTATAACACAAAATAAAATGGGCTACTGTGAATAATAAAGCCTAAAAATTATAACTTGTATATACAGAGGTGAACAGCTGTACATGATTTTTACTTTTGTGAAACAGGAAACACAGAACTTTCCCATGTTCCAGATTTTTTGCATGTAATAAAGTAAAATCTCTGTTGCCCCAGCACAGATTGTTAAAGCACCTATTCATATGAAATTGACGCAGGTGTAGGGTACACCCTGGGGCAGGGTTAACACAGAGAGACAGACAATCATGCACTCCCACATTCATTCACTCAGGGTAATTTAAAGGTCCCATAACATGCAAAATGGACTTTTCAGAGGTTTTAACCTTCCTCCAGTGCTATTTGGGCCTCGTATGTTGTGCCCAAAGTGGTTTTTTGATTGATTCCCTCATGTTTTCACTAGAGAACTGTCTTTTCCGTCCCCCTCGGCTGAGCAGCAGACGGGGGCTCCTCACTAAGATGACGCGGTGTTTAAGCCACGCCTCCAGGAAGCGCGCAGCCGCAGAATAAAAACAGCTAATGCTAATGCTACACAGTAATTACACGATGGATACGACAGATAGAAGAGTTAGCTTGTTATTTACCAAACGGCACGTCCGTCGTCGAGGCCCTGGAGCACGTCAAACTCCAGGTCAGATCCAGGACGTAGGACTCAGCACGACGCACCGTCAGGACGATAAAATGTTTATTCAGTGTTTGTGTATCGCTGTTTACCGGAGCACACGGCGCATGCACCATCTCCACTCTAGGCTTCATCCCGGGTTGGGCGGGGGAGGCGCGCGGGTTGGGCGGGGAGGCAGCCTGCTCTCTGTTCGGGGGGGTCAGATCTCAGAGTGAGCCGTTTGCTTTTGCAGGAGGGGGGCCAGTCCAAGAAATGGGTGTTTTTTGTAAACTGTTATGTTATGGATATTACACAACGAGAAAATGTATCAACAAAGCCCTTAGAACAGACTGTGTGAAGGGGAAAAGAGCAGAATATGGGACCTTTAAAGTTACCAATTAACCCACACATGCAGGTGAAAGAGACTTGTGAAAAGTGCGGTGAATGTTTACGATGCTGGGACTGCATTAGGAAAGTGAGAGATACATGTGACTGATTTATGACTTTCACGTCAACAATTATTGTTTTTCATGTTTCAAATCAGTAAAAGGTACACGCCTTTAAAATTGAGGAAATTTCTGGACACTCAAGATTTTATTGCAGAGAGGCAGTCAGGTGTGGGCGTAGCTGTGGAATTGGAGACCGAGCTGTTGAATGATAATCTGAGTACGATCATGTAAAGAATGAAGAGAAGATGACCGAGCACCGAGCCTTGAGGGACTCCATGGGGGACTGGGATGGTGTGTGATTTGCATTTATTTAGATTAGATCAAAGCCATGCCAGAACTGAGCCAGTGATGCTGACGGTGAACCGCAGACCGTGGAGAAGAATGAAGTGGTTACAGGAGGTCAAAGGCAGCGGAGAGTTTAAAGGTCCCATATTCTGCTCTTTTCCCCTTCACACAGTCTATTCTAAGGGCTTTGTTGATACATTTTCTCGTTGTGTAATATCCATAACATAACAGTTTACAAAAAACACCCATTTCTTGGACTGGCCCCCCTCCTGCAAAAGCAAACGGCTCACTCTGAGATCTGACCCCCCCGAACAGAGAGCAGGCTGCCTCCCCCGCCCAACCCGCGCGCCCCCCCCCTCCCAACCCGTGCCGAAGCCTAGAGTGGAGATGGTGCATGTTTGGTAAATAACAAGCTAACTCTTCTATCTGTCGTATCCATCGTGTAATTACTGTGTAGCATTAGCATTAGCTGTTTTTATTCTTGCGGCTGCGCACTTCCTGGAGGCGTGGCTTAAACGCCGCGTCATCGTAGTGAGGAGCCCCCGTCTGCTGCTCAGCCGAGGGGGACGGAAAAAGACAGTTCTCTAGAAAACATGAGGGAATCAATCAAAAACCACTTTGGGCACAACATACGAGGCCCAAATAGCACTGGAGGAAGGTTAGAACCTCTGAAAAGTCCATTTTGCATGTTATGGGACCTTTAATGAGGATGGAAGGCTGGGGTAAGAAGGAAGTCGTTGGTGACTTTTAGGACTTTCTGACAGAATCCAGATTGACATTCTTCCTACAGCAGATTGGAGTTAAACAGTGGGCGGGGCTACCGCGCTCAAATTGAGCCGCCGACTGTAGGCTGCTATGTTTGCAATCTGCTGCTGACCACTAGGGGCCGCTGCAGAAGTAGAATTATTCAATGCAGGTCAATGGGGAGTTAGACGTTTCAAAACCTACTTTAGAGCCCGAGGCTCAAAATACGGCTTTGGTCTCAAACGTTAGCTTACGGCTCTGTGACGTTAGCTTACGGCTCTGTGACATTAGCTTAGGGCTCTGTGACGTTAGCTTACGACTCTGTGACGTTAGCTTACGGCTCTGTGACGTTAGCTTACGGCTCTGTGACGTTAGCTTAGGGCTCTGTGACGTTAGCTTACGGCTCTGTGACGTTAGCTTACGGCTCTGTGACGTTAGCTTACGGCTCTGTGACGTTAGCTTACGGCTCTGTGACGTTAGCTTACGGCTCTGTGACGTTAGCTTAGGGCTCTGTGACGTTACCTTACGGCTCTGTGACGTTAGCTTACGGCTCTGTGGCGTTAGCTTACGGCTCTGTGACGTTAGCTTACGGCTCTGTGACGTTAGCTTACGGCTCTGTGACGTTAGCTTACGGCTCTGTGACGTGAGCTTATGGCTCTGTGACGTTAGCTTACGGCTCTGTGACGCTGAGGGGGGTGGTTGGCTGGTTTAGCCTGTGATTGTTTAAAGTTCGTGCATATCTAATGAAGAAGGCGGGCTTTACGCGCCGGAAATGTCAGGGCGGAGCCAAACACCTACGAGTGGGCGGTAACCATAGAGACAACGACGGCAGTACGTCAGCAAAAGGCCGCCCCAAAGTCGCCCTCCCCCCGCCTCCCCACCGAGGGGGGAGTGGTGGGGGCTAACCCGCGGCCATTTTGAATTCTCCATGACTGAGCCGCATTATCATGAAAGGGGCGGAGCCACAACCGTCTGTCCACTATTTTTATGTCTATGGTGTTAAGGTGTTGTTTTAACTGAGTTGCAACTGATGGTTTAATCATTTTTGACAGAAAGGGGAGGCTGGAGAGTATCGGTGTGACGGCTGCTTTTAAAAACTATATTTGCATAGAAAGCATTTGGCGGCTAATACTTGTTTGACTAACTATGCATTTGTTACTTAACAATGTCCAGAGGTGGGTCTTGCAACAAAATAGACTGTCAGGTGATCAGATATGTTATCATCGTGTACATGGACATTGGTTACGTCCATGTTACGGCCAATCACCAAATCCAAAATGTGCCCCTTCTTATGAGTGGGTTCCGTCACAAACTGCTGAAGATTATTGTCAACCAAGACTTCCCTCAAGGCTTCAGTTTGTGCCTTATCCATGTTGTCAACCCAGATGTTGAAATCTCCACCTATAATGATGTAGCGGTGACGTTTCTTCATCTTCTTAACCAATTCGTCAAAAAAAATTGCAAAATTGAGACATTTGGTCAAGTCTTGCTCTGTTGGGTTGTAAATTGCTACAACGAGGATGGGCTCATTCCAGGTTTCATGAGACACAGTTCCGGCCACATACTCGCACTTCTGTGCATCTGTCCACTCTGTCCCCGGGAAATCTACTCTCTCGCACTTAAACTGGTCTGAGAACACAATGGCCGCGCCTCCGCCACGCCCATCGTTTCGAGGCTTATGGATGAAATTAAGATTTGGACGTAGGAGCTTCTTTAAGAGAGATTCTCCTTCGGCCGAGTTCAGCCATGTCTCTGTGATGAGAAAAATATCCAGGTTGTTGTTTAAAACAAGATTCTTGATTAAATTGCCTTGACTTATGCTGGGTTTGTTGACAGAGCAGACATTGAGTAAAGCCATCTGGAGTGATTTGAACTGTTCACTCTCCTGCCTCCTGCCTCCTGCCCCCTCCTCCCACTCCTCCTCCTCCTCCTCCCACTCCTCCTCCTCCTCCCACTCCTCCTCCTCCTCCTACTTCTTCCTCCTGCTTCTTCCTCTTGCCTCCTCCTCCTCCTCTCCTCTTCCTCCTCGTGCCTCCTGCCACGTCCTCCTCTTCCTGGATTGCTTGGACCAATGAATTCCTGTAACAAACAATAGATTAGATCATATTTTATTTGCACATATAAGAAGGACATTGCATGAAAATAGAAGTTCAATGAATCTTGTGAAGTTTCATGTCTCTGGAGCAGAAACAGGAAATATAAACTGAAATCGGTAACTTGTTTCAATATTAGTCAAACCCACAGTTTTACAGACAGGAGTAAGGTGTTTGCAAACACTGCAGGTAGTACTTGAATATAACTATATAACATATTATTTGAATATAATATTTTTCCATCATAAATAGGCCTATATCATTAAAAGAAGAGAATATAATAGCAAAAGGCCTAATGAAGATACTAGCATTATTAGCCTATTTTGCCACTTTAATTTAGAATCACACTTTAGGGGGCGCCCGAGCAGGTCTGAGTCTGCAGGGGTGTAAAGAGGTGATTGCGCCCTCATTTGACAGAATAAATAATACAATATTCTCTGTGCACCCTTTTGAAACTCAGGGGTGCTCAAAGTATACTGTATTGTTCAGCCAGTTTGGTCTGAACCCGTCGCTATAACTACACACAAAAAGTTGTGAGTCTAGACTTTGAGAGCCATAGACTCTGGAGAGCACCTTTAGACTTCATCACAAATTATTTGCAAATGGGTTTAATAAAACTGAAACACATACTGAGCCTCATATGCCATTTCTGACAGTTTCGTTGTTGTCTTTAAGATATGACCAGAAATATCCCCCAGGATCTTGATAACTGTGGCATAGTCATTTTTCTTAATTGCCACAGGAAGTGAAGAGTTCCACTCATGCACCTGATGACACATCAATAAATCATAAGAAATTAAACCAATTATTATCAGTTTAATTAGGTGAAAACACTTACCGGTGAGTCTTTGACAGCGATCTGGCTGGTGGCAGGCAAAATGTTGAAGAATTGCAGTAAACCGACAAGATTAGTAATGGCATCTTGGACTTTTCCACATTTCAGATCATTATTTATGAGTCGTTCAATGACATCAGAACATGAAGAATAACGTAATCCTTCTGATTTAGCCAAAGATTTCATTAGTTCCAGTAAAACCAATCGATCCACGTTGTCTGAGTTGCTGTCTGCTCTCCTCAGCTGTTGGTTTAGTTTTTGTATTTCTTCTCTAATTTTATTACACTTCAGGTATTTCGGGTCACATTTTTCTTTTTCCCCCGTTGGGGCTTCAGATGAGGCAGATGCACCAGAACACCCTTTATCTACCAAAGAGTACAGAATGGGCCCCCAAAGTAAACCATAAGGATAATGGTCTACTTTCGGGGCTGATTCTCTGAGCGGGATCTTCTGTCTCATGTTGAGGTCAGTGTTTTCTTTGGAGTCGTTCTCCAGCTCTTTGACCCGCTTCTTCAGAATCAGTCCGCACTTCTGGGCTTCGAAAATCCACAAGTAAATCTGCCCCAAGAGACGATTTGCGGTCTTTTTATAACTCTGTAAAGACCGAAGAAAAACTTTAGGAATGCGATTTCACAAGATTTGGCATCAGGTTAAATTTCAGATGTTTTGTTTTTCAAATCTGTTCTGACCAATAACTAAATGGCCTGGTGGATTCTAGGGCTGTCAAAGACTAAAGAAGATTTATTTTTAGCAACTTCCAGAAGAAAAGCAATACACATAGAGTAATAAATAATTCATTTTGCAAATAAAAGTGGACAAAAATAAAATTTTACTTCATGAACTATACATTTTTTAAATAGATTTTTTAGCTTTATTAAAACATCTGTCACTTCAAATAACTGAAACTTTTGTCATAAACAGTTTTGATGGAGCAATGGAATTTCAGCATTTTGGAAAAAAAAAATGGTATAGAACGTTTTACTTTTTTGTAATTTATTGGACATTTCACTAATTGAAATATTAAACATGGTCTTATCTTCTTATTCTGTGGGGGTCAAGGGTTAAAGTTACAATTAAAAAGTGCTTTTCGTGAAAAATCATACAAAAACTATTGAATAAATATAGTGAAAAGCATGTGTTCTGACTGGAGCATCTGTCTCTCAAAGGGAATATTTGAGCTTAATGCTGTGGAGCTCACCAGTTCGTCCCGTCCAGTGGGCGAGGCTGCCGCCCTCAGATTGAGCCGTTCATAGGAGGCCGCCATGTTTGCAATCTGCTGCTGACCGATAGGGACTGGCTGTGGAAGTAGAATTTTACAATGAAAGTCAATGGCGACTCAAACGTCTCAAAACCCACTTTAGAGCCTGAGGCTCAAAATACGGCTTTGGTCTCAAAGGTTCGCTCACGGCTCTGGGGCACTGAGGGGGGGCTGCACCCAAGAAGAGAAGGACACTTTCAGAGAGTAAAAGTAGGTTTGAAGTGAAGTACTACTAAAGATATGTAAAGATTTAATGAAATGGTTTAAAAACAAGACAGAAACATGATTCTGCCTTGATTTTGCAATGATTATCAATTTACTGTAAGGCTGTAAAACAAAAACAACACATGGAAGTCTGCATTTTGAACAGTCCTTTTTAGGAAAAAACACATTCTGATACATTGATACTCGAGCTGTTAGATGTAATCATTTTACTTTTATCCTTCAGGTGCTGCTGGAAAAACCAAACCTGCAGAGGGACTTTTCATGTTTGAACCGTCCAGACACTCGAGCAGAAGCAGCAAAGAACATTTAACTCTGCAGACACAAACTAATGGTGCTTTATGCACACGGATCATAAACATTACAATGTCAAGTGACCTGCACTTGAAACTGTCATTTGTAAAAAGCTGCAATTGTACCTGGAATTACATTTCCCAATGCAACTAAATCTAGATATTATAATTATTATAACCTCTTGAGCAAAATCTCTGAACTTTAACTTTTACGGATTCAACAGAACTTTGCTTGTCTGAGAAAGCAGCTAAAAAATGTCAACAAGTTAAAAAGTTTTGATGGAAAGTTGTTGTAAAAAATAATTACAACAGTCGTAATATCTGATTTAGTCTATAATTTAAAGTCAAATGAGACAGACCTCAAAAATGAGACAAATGACATTTCTGAACACAAATGTTCAATCATTTCAAAGTATTAGTGTCAACATAAAGCATTGGTCGCTCTAAACTCACAGCGGGAAGAGGAGCCAAAACTTTTAGCCAAGTTTGAGAAGTGTTCCTCTGTAAATATGACTCAAACACAAGTGAAAGTGCAGTGTCTGAGGACGACTCCAAGTACAAATGTTTGAAACTGTAACTCCTGTAAAACAGAGTAAAGGAAATTGAGTGAATTAACTACCCACCTCTGAAAACTGACTAATAATGTTGTACGTGAATATTAACGGAGAGTCCTGTTCAGAAGCAGATGTTGGGCGTGAAGTGTTGGACAAACGAGGAACACGTGGGACTTCTACAGGTAACACGAGCACATTCTGATCATGTGGTGTGTTTGAACACTCTTTTTAACAGTTAAAGTTAAAGTCTGGTGTTTTGTGGTTTGAGTGTCCTGCTCCTGTAGAGTCTGTGATCGGGAGGGACTCGCCCTTCAACACTTATCAGCAGTTTGGAAATATTTGTGAAACAAACTACATTTACAGTGAGTTGCATTTTTTTTGTAAAACTGTTAATAATTGATTCTGACATTAGCATTTCATGTTATCATTTTTAAATGTTTTTTTGTGATACGTAAAAAGTGGCATCTTAGAGTCATATTATATAATACGTAAATAATACTAGTTAACTAATTTTAGTATAGTATAAGTATATATAGACATAAGATTTCTGTTCTTCTTTTCTAAAAGTAACTTTTAAAGTAAATATAGACATAAGAATTATGAGAAAAAAATTAAAAACCTTACTTAACTTTGAGCTGTATCATTTACTTTTTTTTTTTTTACACAATTTACTTTACTACTTTACTTTATAAATAAGAATACATCCTACTCTAAAAATACTAATTAAGTTTATGTCAACTAAAGTAAAAAAAAAAAAAAATGTCGTGAGAATTTAAATCTTAATAGTGATTTTTTTTCCCAGTGTATTTTTTGGAATCCCTGACAAAAATGAATGGAAAATATACTTCTGGAACCAAGGCGTCACTGGCTCCATACTGTGGAATATTCCAGGCAAAGCAATAACAAACATAGGGCACCTTTAACAAACCAAATGTTCAAAACCTGCCCAGTGTCTCTCCACGAGCAGCTTTAACCTAAATCCAGACAATCACCGTCTGTTTACGACGCCCTGTTACACTTTTGTCTCATAATTGATGTCTTTTGCAGAGCTCTGTGCCTTTGAAGAACGACCGAGTAAATGACATGCCACGTCACACAAACGCAGCAAAAATAGCTTTGTGCAAGTCTTAAAATGATCGTAACACAATGCAACTTTATGAGCAGAAATAAACTACTTACAGATTCCATGGTGTTTGTAGAAGGTGAAGTGTGGCTTTGTTCTCGGTGAATCCCCGTTCTCTTTAAACCAGCACCGTCCTTTTATTCAGTCAAAACAGAGTAGAATCTGAAAAAGGAGTAAGTCTGAATCAGCTGGTGGTTTACACGCCCCAGTTTCCCTCCTCATAAAATACTTGCTGCTGAATCTGTGGCGCTACTGCTCCCCCTACTGCTCATATTCCACTGAAAATGTCTAAAATTAGCTTTATTTAGGGAGCGACACATAAAGTGGCAAAATGTGAAATCCTATTAAAAGATAAAAAGTTGGGTGGCTTTGGTGCAATGGACCTTAACATTAAATCAAAAATAGATTTTGTTAAAAACTCAGCGATGGCCCGACATTTCACTAAATGGAACAGTCGTGTTGGACGAGCCTGAAGTAAACCATATTTTGATCTGGTTTATGGTGATGGTTTATGGTATGGTTTGCTCTTGACTGGAGGGGATTAACTTCAAAATGATTTATAATCAAATTTCAAACAAATTATATGGTGGCCACATTTCTCAAAAAACTTTCAATGATAATGAAACAAAAAAAAGAAAAGATCACATTTAACACAAAATCTGATGAAAACTTTAAAGACATAAGACTCAAGTCAATAAATCACCTTCCAGTGAGAGCAAATGTTAAATGAAGTTATAACAAAACTGTATCCAACTCCTTCTTGTTTTAATGTAGATAGAACTCAATTATTAATGGAATGTTCCAGATCACAAGAAATCTGGGAAAAAAGACATGGACTCATTTCTAACAGGAATTATAATGCAGCTGTTTATGGACTTCAAGAGCATCTTCCACCCAAACAGCTCGACTCCATCCACCATCGCCATCAGCACAGTTAAAATCTGGAAAACAAGGACAAACTCAAACAAAAACAGTAAGACCTACAAACAGATCAAGACTGAACTGATGAGAACCACAGACAAAAGAGGTTTTTAATTTTTCATGAACTCCGGGTAATTACATTGTGAACATGTTTTTTTAAATTGTGCATTATTGAAATAAAGCTTATTAAAAAGACGTGATTTTTTTTTTTCCCAGTTTGGAGATGTAAATGTTGATTGCCTACAGATTATCATTTACCCAGAACATATTGTGGCATTTAAAACAAAATGGTATCATACAGTTTGTGCTCATTTATTAAAGTGGGCGGCCCTGAAAAGGGCCTTTGTTTATCGCAGTAAACTGGGTTTACTTGGAGCTGGTGTACTTGGTGACGGCCTTGGTGCCCTCGGACACGGCGTGCTTGGCCAGCTCTCCGGGCAGCAGGAGGCGCACGGCGGTCTGGATCTCCCTGGAGGTGATGGTGGAGCGCTTGTTGTAGTGCGCCAGACGGGACGCCTCTCCGCCGATCCTCTCGAAGATGTCGTTGACGAAGGAGTTCATGATGCTCATGGCCTTGGAGGAGATGCCGGTGTCGGGGTGGACCTGCTTCAGCACCTTGTACACGTAGATGGCGTAGCTCTCCTTCCTGGTCTTTCTCTTCTTCTTGCCGCCTTTGCCGGCGGTTTTGGTCACGGCTTTCTTGGAGCCCTTCTTGGGCGCGGCCTTTGCGGGTTCAGGCATAATGTGTTCTTCTGAGGACAGACGAACGACTGACTCTGACAGCGCCGCCCCGCTCTATTTATACAGGCCTCATGTAAAGCGGCTGCGCTGTTCCTCGAAGCTGATTGGAGGATCACAGATGTCGGTTACTGAGCAAGATTTATGCTCTTTTAGAACTCCAGTTTCAACATTAGAAATGAAGTGACGTAGTTTTAAATATTGAAATAGTGAGATTGCTCTAACAACATGAGTTTATTTTGTTTTCTGAATTTAAATGTATTTTTATGGTAAACATTGTGTAATAACCAAAACTATCTTTACAAAAGAGATTCATATTTAGCAGTTCTTTAACAGAATGGGTCTCTGAACACTTCAAATTCACTTTTCAATTTAAATAAACAAAAGTTAGTAACTGAATATTGAGTGATCAAATACACCAGCAGTGAGAAGATCATATTCTATTGTAACTGAATTTAGACTTAGTTTAAAATAACATGGATAATCAAAGACATAAAACTCAAATAGATTAAATTGAAATTGAAAGAGTATTTGAAACTAAATTTCTAGGGGTCGTAATCGACTCCAGATTAACATGGAAATATCAAAGACTCTGAGCAAATCTTTAGTTTTGTACAATCATGTGTTATTTACCATTTACTCTACACTGATTCTTCCGTACATGAGCTGCTGTGTAGAGCTATCACAGAAACAAGCCATAACTGAGTTGGATATTATCAACAAACAAATAAAATACAAAACAAAAGCTCAACTAATTAGTCTCCCAGAAGGTGTTCAGAAACACTTTAAACTACAAAAAACCATCCCCCCAAAAAAAGCGAAATTTAATATAAGAGATGACAGAATGAAGCTTTTTTGGAAGGACGTCAATTAAGAGAACAAAGTGTGTAATTATTTTTTGTAATTGTCACAAGCTTCTAGAAGCTTATCTGAATCAATCAATGTGTGTTACATTTGATTGTTTTTTTGTTAAGGTTAAAAATTTGTACATTAATGTTACATGTACATTAATTGGGTACAGAAGCCTTTTTAAAGCACACAAAACATGGGACAGAATAAGAGTGACAGTATTATGTAATCACTTTAACCTACAATTTTAAAGTGTCCTTTGTCTGGAGGAAATTATTCATAAAAACAGAGCCCTTTAGTGGTGGTGGGTGGCTCTTAAAAGAGCCGTTGTGTGGTTTGGTTCAGGTCCGGCTTTACTTGGCCTTCTCGGTCTTCTTGGGCAGGAGCACGGCCTGGATGTTGGGCAGCACGCCTCCCTGGGCGATGGTCACTCCGCCCAGCAGCTTGTTGAGCTCCTCGTCGTTGCGGACGGCCAGCTGCAGGTGGCGGGGGATGATCCTGGTCTTCTTGTTGTCCCTGGCGGCGTTACCGGCCAACTCCAGGATCTCAGCGGTCAGGTACTCGAGCACCGCGGCCAGGTACACGGGGGCTCCGGCTCCGACGCGCTCGGCGTAGTTGCCCTTCCTCAGCAGCCTGTGCACACGGCCCACGGGGAACTGCAGCCCGGCCCTGGAGGAGCGGCTCTTGGCCTTAGCTCTGGCTTTACCTGCGCCCTTTCCGCGTCCAGACATGTTTTCAATGGGAGTAGATTTCACACGAAGGAGAAACTGATGTCCGCAACGGCGCACGGGCGGTTTATAAAGCAGAGCTGCTGACTTCTGATTGGCCAGACTGAGCGTTAGTGCTGTCGTCCAATCAGAGACCAGCACGGACAGCAGTCCCGGCTTAGTGCAGAAATCAACCGTTTTTTCACCAACTGTGTTGTGGAAATACAATAACGTGTATGAAACAATACTTTGTTTACTTTACTTTCTACTTTAGAAAAAAAGCAATAGAAGATTTTGCCATTATTAATAATAATAATAATAACAATAATAAAGAGTATATTCAAATCAATAACCACAGTATAGAGTTAATTAATTTACATTTCTTAAAAAGAATATCTGGATTTATGTATCGTAACGATGTTATATACAATAGATTTTTGATAATTGTTAAGCTATTAAATACAATTTAAAATGACAAAAGTAGGTTTATGAGTATGATTTCTTGTCTCCAGCAAGAAAATAACAAGCAAAAAAAAAAAAAAACATTGTTTAACACAATATTATTTTATACCTGTCACAAATAGTTTGTCTTGTTATTGTCTCTCATTAATAATCAAAGCATTATTCTCAGTAAAACCTTGTGCACATGGAACAGAGCTCTTTCTCGTCAGTATTTTACCTTTTAAATGACATTTCTGAAAGCTATTTTTGCATAAATCAAAATGTTATGCTCTTCACACTTGTTTAATATCTATATAACAAAAGTAATTTAATTTGTCTCTCATGAAGTGATAATTGGCAAAAGTTGAAAAATGTCTCTAAACTGACAATTTTGAGTGGATCAATCCCAGAGAGAAGGGGTTTACATGGATCTTATTTTATGTGCTTTGTTCAACTATGAAAAATAAAACTTCTAAAGTTTTACATTTTATACAATGGGTGGACTTAAGCCGCGATCAAATCATGTTTGAAGCTGATTTAGAGAAGTTTGATGTTCTCATTCATGAACTTGTTCCAGCTACTTATATATTTTATACAAGTTATGATAAAATAAATTGTTTTAAAACAGTGGAGTAAGCCCTTTCTAGTTGGTAGGTGGCTCTTAAAAGAGCCGTTGTGTGTTTGTTTCTCGGTGAGTTTAAGCCCTCTCTCCGCGGATGCGGCGGGCCAGCTGGATGTCCTTGGGCATGATGGTCACCCTCTTGGCGTGGATGGCGCACAGGTTGGTGTCCTCGAACAGACCCACCAGGTAGGCCTCGCTGGCCTCCTGCAGAGCCATGACGGCGGAGCTCTGGAAGCGCAGGTCGGTCTTGAAGTCCTGGGCGATCTCCCTGACGAGGCGCTGGAAGGGCAGCTTGCGGATGAGCAGCTCGGTGGACTTCTGGTAACGACGGATCTCCCTCAGAGCCACGGTGCCGGGCCTGTAACGGTGAGGCTTCTTGACGCCGCCGGTGGCCGGGGCGCTCTTGCGGGCGGCCTTGGTGGCGAGCTGCTTCCTGGGAGCCTTTCCTCCGGTGGATTTACGCGCGGTCTGCTTGGTTCTGGCCATTTTCTCTGCTCTGGGTGTGAAAACCTGAGACGATGTGGGCTTCAGTCTGAGGCGGCGGCTTTTATAGAACCAGGACGAAGCTGATTGGCTCTGCTGGGCTCGCGCTCTGAATTCAATCTTTAACCACGCCTCCGTCCCTTTCATTCATCAAATCATGAATAACTTGATCAGAGTTTGAGTGTCTGCAACGAGCTTCAAACCTGAAACAAATCACTGTGTTTTCAACACTGAGCTCATCACAAGTCAAAAATATAATAAATTAAAGTTCAAATGATTACATTTAGAGGTGTAAAATTCATTTGAAACATATAAGGGTTTGTGTTCCTTCACATATTTATAAAACATACTATATTATATATGTCTACACATTTAAAACGTATCAAATCAAACAAAAATGCTAATTCAACTGTTGTGTCGCCTCTATATTAAATATATAAATTAAAATGTTGGCATTATGATGATTGTTATTTCTGCTCCAAACAGCAGCTTGTCTCTGGTTTGTGAGTTTTAGTTAAACATTTGTCTCTGATTGAGACAAACATCAGGATGTGTTTGTGTCTCAGGGGAACATCACACACGGGACAAACCAGAGGCGTTAATTCTGTTGAGGGTGATTTATGATTTAACGTTTATCTTTTACTGTGATATTATTATTGATTTTCATGGCTGTACTTTTGTGCTGTTGAGTCTGTAACAGAACACGTTCCTTTGGGAATGATGTGTGACTCTGGTTGCGTTGAGGCTGAACAGAAGAACGCGCTCTTTAGACAAAGTGGTGGCTCTTAAAAGAGCCTTTGAGGTGGTGCAGTCGCTGGGACTTTACTTCTTGGCCTTCTTGGGGGCGGCCTTCTTTGCGGGCGCCTTCTTTGCCGGGCTCTTCTTGACGGCTTTGGGCTTCTTGGGCGCCGCTTTCTTGGGGCTCTTGGCGGGCTTCTTGGCCGCCGCCTTCTTGGGGCTTTTGGCGGGCTTCTTGACCGCTTTCTTGGCCGGGGACTTGGGCTTCTTGGCCGCGGGCTTCTTGACCGCCTTTTTCTTGGGGGAGGCCGCTTTCTTGGCCGCGGGCTTCTTGGCTTTCACGGCCTTCTTCACGGCGGTCTTCTTGGGCTTGGCCTCCTTCTTGGCCAGTTTGAAGGAGCCGGAGGCGCCCGTGCCCTTGGTCTGGCTCACGGCGCCTGAAGTCACCATCTTCTTCAGGGCGGTGTTGATGCGCTTGTTGGCCTTCGCCACGTCGACGCCCTTCGCCGCCAGCGCCTTCTTCACGGCGGCCACGGAGACGCCTTTGCGCTCCTTGGACTCGGCGATGACGGCGGTGATCAGCTTCTGGAGGCTGGGGCCGGCGTCCTTCTTCTTGGCCGCGGCCTTCTTCTTGGGGGCCTTGGCTTTGGCCGGAGCGGGGGCTGCTGCGGGAGCGGTCTCTGCCATGGTTCGTGCGGGTTAGATCTGAGTCTGGAGCGGGACGCGCGCGGACGAGCTTTATAACGGCTGTGAGAACCGTGGAGACTCAACCCGCTCCGCCGCGCGCCTCTGCCTCCGCTTTGTGTTTTCTTTTCACGGTTTAAACGATAAATTTCGCACATCACGACTCACTTCAGTCACGCGTCACACACCGACGTGTAGCTCACAGCCCCAGCTTCACGTGGATACGGGGTTTGTCTCTGTTGACATTTATTTATGAGATTCTAAGCCTCCAAACCGCGCCAACGTCTGTGCACTTTCCACACAAGACGCAGACTTTTTTCTACATTTCGTCTCAAATAAATCTAAATTCTTGTTTTATGATAAACATTTTATATCCAAACCATGAGAGTAAAAGTGACAGAGTAAGTAGAAACTTTAAAGTTTCCTCTGGACACCAGCGTTTAGTTTTAATGATCAATGATTTCGATGGTAGTAAACACAGCAGATTAAACAGATTCACTGAGACTGGCCATGCACTTCTTGATAATATAAATTAATCTGCAGCTTGGAGGAAATGTTTTAAATGTTCACGTTATAATTCATCAAATATTAAATCATATCAAAGGCTTCCTCCAAACACAATAATAAACACTTTTTTTTAACAATGTAGAGGAACCATTTTAAAGATTTTCTAGCACATTTCTGAATAGTTTTATAGATAATAACTTTAAATTGTATTTATTCTGGCAAATGTACAAAAATATAGGTTCAGGAACGACGAGCAGCTGGTCTTCCAATTTAATAATAATAATTAAAAAAAAGGTTTAAACATTTCATTTCTAGACATTTTACATTTGCACAGCATAAACATAAGACAATGTTTGCTCTTTGTGTGCCATTAGTTTTTATTCAACAAATCGCATGTTTAGTTTTCACATCCACGAAACACATTTATAATTACAGAATAAAACAGGGACATCAATCCCCTCACAACAATAATGAGAAAGGGGAAAAGGCTTGTTTTAGTCCGTTTAAGTCAGAGCCTGGCAGCCTGATTATCAGGAACTTTATTTAATATACATTTCATTAAAGTATAAAAATGTATTATTTAGAACCCTGTTCAAACAGACTCTTGAGTGCCGTATTACAACATGTGGACTCATCACTTTTAAAGCCTCTTGATTCACGGCCTTTGTTCGTTCACTTCTGATGAAGACAAACCTTTTCCTTCATGACAAAGTCCCGCTGGTCTTCAGTGTCGTTCAGAGAGGCGTCCTGGACACTTCAATGAGGTTAAACTGACTCAGCCACGTGTGACGTGAAACGATGGAAACCAGAGCATTGTTTTTACGACGCCACAAACTGATGAACAATGACACGTTTACAACTGAAACATGACTTCTCACTTAAAGGTTGAATGGAGGATTTCGGGCAACAAATCAGAATCTCATTTCCTCGTGGGTAGCACAAATAACTGGTCCGCTCAGGTGTCAATCATTCTCTGCGTGCTAGTGCCCGCCCACAGGCTCGTCCAGGGGAAACGCTCGCTCCCCTGGCCGCGCATGCGTGGTTGATATGCTAGTGTGTTTATGTAGCACGAGGTTAGCGTTGAGGTTAGTCATTGTAGGTCTAAACTTTCATCCGCGAAGTACCGAAATGGCTGAGGGACGAAAGAGAAAGACTGTTTTGGAGCTTTCACAGAAGAGACGAAAGTCTGCAGAGGAAAGAAACAAAAGGCGTGTTATTCTGGGGGAATGGTTTACGCGCTGGCGAGCATTGAAAGAGCAAAACAGGCTTCAAACTGATGCCTCCGCTGCAAAGTTTCTGCTGGACAGGTAACTGTTTATCTGACTCTTTTTTTAGCTTATTGTATGTGGAGTGTATTATTGTAGACTAACTGGAACGTGCACTTTTATGGCTTAGCAGACATGAAGTAAAACATACGTTTTTTTTTTTTGTTTTGTTTTTTTGTGTTACTCAAAGTAGTTTGTAATGGTAAATTTTTATTTACAATGGTACAGTTTATCATCTAGCTGAGCTGATCTACTCTGATAACTGACTGAACACGTCATGAAGCTACTCACTTGGGAAAATTGTTTTATGTGTATAATTTCTTTTATCTTTTTTCTTTTATCCGGAAATGGAGAAACATTCTCTGTCATCGTCTGAGGAAGAAGACACCAGGGAGTTTGATTCAGACTCAGACAGCGAAGACTCAGACTCTGCCCCTGGTATTTGCCTTAGGTGGGTGTAATTACCATTTCAAATACAGTCTTGTGTATTGAGGTGCTTCCTCCTGAAATGCATTCCGGAAACACAAAAGAACTGTCAAGTTCCTGGGGGAGGCACTACTGTTGATGTGGGGGGTTGTACAGTTTAGTTAAATACACATTCCTTGACACCGTCTGTGAATCAGAATCAGAAAGCGGTTTATTGCCATTGTCAGTGAAATTCACAAACATAGGAACTTGCTTCGGCGTAGGTGCAACATAAAGCAATGGATACAATATAAAGAATATATAAAAGGGCATGCATAAAATTAAGAATAAAATAGACTAAGATAGACTAACACTATATACAGAATGTACAGTTGGCAGATGAGTAGTGCAAATAGATTGTTCTTCAATAATATTATTGTTAAAGTGGCAGGTGTTATAAAGTGTTCATGAGTCCAACGGCAGAGGGAAAGAAACTGTTCTTGTGGCGGGAGGTTCTGGTCCGGATGGACCGTAGCCTCCTGCCCGAGGGGAGGGGCTTAAATAGTCCGTGTCCAGGGTGAGAAGGGTCAGCTGTGATCCGACCTGCTCGTCCCAGAGTCCTGGAGACGTACAGGTCCTGGACGGATGGAAGGCTGCAGCCGATCACCTTCTCAGCAGAGCGCACAATGCGTTGTAGACACAAAAGCATCATTTTGAAAGGGTGTCATGACCACCATTGCTTTAGAAATATGTTTTACATGTTTCTTTTGTGTGTGTGTGATATTCGAAGGTCTGGTACAGTACTACCAAGAGGCATCTCCGTTGAAGATTATCCGGTGATCAGCTTTGAAGAGTCTGTACATGATGAACCGGAAGAGGACTTCAACAAACATGAAACTGTCACACCTCCGGATGCACCAGCGGTGTTCACAGAAGAAGATGTTATTGGAAGGCCAGCGTCCATAGTCTACCATGACATCATCAAGCAGCTGCTGGACTTTCTTGTTCTTCCCATTCATCAATGGTCTGTGAAGGACCACAAAGGCACCTTGTAATGCAAGGTCAATACAAAGATAGTGGTGTTAAACACAGTCTGGATATTTGGCATGATGCAAAAAACCTGAGCAAGAAGATTATGGCGGTATGTGTTTGTTGCTATGAAGTGATTAGCCTATACCCTGACACCATCGATATCAATAATTGATTATTTTGTTTAGGCTGGACGAGAGAAGGATTGTGCTCCACTCCGAAGTTGGAACAGAGACGTTAGCAACCACTTTTGGTACTGCTGCAAGGAGGCGCAAAGTTATGAAGATTTCATGGTTTGTGTTGTTAACATTTTACATTACTTTAGGATGACTCTACATCTAAAGTACAGTGAGTATTATTATAGCAAATTTATTGTATGTGCATGTTTTGTTGAAGGACCTGTGGACCGGAGTTCTACATCATGTCACTGATGTACATGAGTGGCATTTCGGGGCATGTCGTCATGGTCCCTTGGAGGAGGAAAGCAGGACTAAGGAATGGATCCCAAAAGGCTCTGCAGCGCACCATCGACTCCAGCAAATTGTTTTTGACAAACTCTGGCTGAAGAACATAAAGTATCTGTCTTTCAGGTACGCATTTAGGGTTTAATTGAAAGGGATGTCCTACTCAATTATTCTGTACAAAATTCTGTAATCTTTAACTTTTTTTCAAACGTAGGTCTACTGCAGAGCTTGAGTCCTTCCACAGCCATATTCTTATGTATGCCTCCAAGGGCTTCTCCTTCTCTCCACCTGTTTATAAAGCTCGCATCTGGCTGGCTGGTCTGGACTATAACAACCATATCAACAGAGGAGCACGGACGAATGCTGATGGTACACCTCAGTAAGTCTTTGTACAACTTTAGATGAGAGCGTTTACTTCTGTTGAAGGTGAATTAAAAAGGTGAAGGCTGAAGCCATGGCGTCATTATGAAAAGGCGCTTATTTGCCATAACTGTTTGTCAATGCCTGATGTCATCCAATTTCTGGGCGTTATAACTTGGATGGGAGACCACTCGGGAAAAGCAGGCACCAAAAAAATAATAACATTGTTTCACATAATATTATTTTATACCTGTCCCTAATTGTTTTTGTTATCGCCACTCAAAATCTCTCATAACTTGTGACATGTTTTATTTGACAAATTTTAACAAACATGTGACAAAATGTACAATATACATATATAAGAGATTTATAATGTTTGCATCACAGTAGTTTGTCCCCTGAGGAATTTGTATAGAACATTACAAGATCAAAATAAAACCGCAATGTGATTAGACTTGGGTAGGAATGAAACCTACATAATTGCCATGAGGATCAGGAAAGCAACCCTGAATCCTCCAAACACAACAACTTGGGATTACAACCCTGTTTCCAGGGCCAAGAAAACCATGCTGCCATACAACAAACTGTCTGTAAGCAGCAAAACGGAACTGTCTATGGCTTTCTCCCTCTTCCTCGAGGTCCACATCTGCCCTTAGGTCGTTCCAGATACGTCTGGCCAGTGTTAGGACTCCATCCTGTATGTACAGTTCCATGTGTGGCAAATTTGAAACGCAGCTTTGTGGAGGTTGTCGACAGCATTTCTGTTCAAGAAGTGTGGGCACATTTTTACAGTTGCTGCAGACACACCATTCTGGTGCCTGTGGATTAGGTGGTTGTGTTGGAGGTGGATCAGGGGTATGAGCCAGGAGGTTCACGTTGTAGGCATCTCTGCAGCAGCAGCTGACACTGTTCTAGGGTCAGTCTCTGTATTCTAGCCTGTGAAGACACAACCACAGTTGGAAGTTCATAATTAACATTAAAACAATATCACTAATATATATTCTTGCAGAAGTTAAAAACATCTGACATAATGTGTAAAAGCCCAGTCTTACATTTGGCATTATATAACTATTGTGGTTGCTAATCAGTCAGACACATGGAAGAGGGCATAATATAATCACAATGGAATGACAGTGTTGATAGTTTGTTCTGATTTCAATATAAAATGACCATCTACCACTTGTGTAGGTAGCAAACTGAAGAGGTGGTGTACATACAATTGTGGCTGTGGTTGTATCTCAATTATGTCTGTACTTATTGTGTTTGGCTTTTCTTCAAGCGAATTATCAAAAGGAGTAGACATGCGTACATACCTTCTCAATTGCCATCCTCTTCTCATGAAGATCTTTGACCCTTTCGATGCCCTCCTTCGTCAGATTAGGTAAATTTATCTGGACTGTGGTTTCTTGTTCCTAATCCGGATTTTTCTCCTTTAAACACACGTAAAGAAGGAAAACTATTATATAAAATAAGTGAAAATCATTGTCTGAATGATGCATTTCCTCCAAACGACTTTGGTTTTTGAAGGTTCGATTCCAGAGTCAAAATTGACTGAACCTACACATCATCCAGTGTAAACATTTGAACATAAACTATTTTAAATGATTTTTAAAACCACCTCATTGTCTCGTCGAGAAGAATTTTAGAATCTGTCAAACAAAGAGGCTTCCCCTGAAATTAAATATTCAGTGTCTTAAAAAACCAGAACTAATCCCTGAGCTAAAACAAGACATTTCTCATATAATTGAACTTAAAGTTTGGGGAAAATAACTCATATGTTGAATTATGGGAATTACTTAAATACAGAATTACTTTTTTTTTAATGTACAGAAGTCAATAAAATAAAAATGTCACGTACAATAAACTAGTCAAAGAATATATTACATTAAAACAACAAAGACAGAATGAAAGATATAAAGTTGAAAATGAATTATATACATTTAGAACTTTTGTTTAATGTTTTCAAAAATGCTCATATGAACAACAGAGGAAACATAACCCAGAACAGTTTGTGAAAATGATTAAATGTCTGTATAAATCGAATATATGTGTAAATTAGTGATGGCCAGTATGAAGCAGGACTCCGAAGCTCGTATCGAGTAATTCCGGAAGCGCTTTGCTGAAGCGCTTGTCGACGTGTGTCGCTGACGTATGCAGTGACGTGTGAAGACCATAGACCGTACATATCAGTGGACCGCGTTAGCATGCTAGCCGCCGCGTTCCAAATAGGAAGCAGCTCTGGAGGCTCCTGGCTCCATGAAGCCGAGCTCTATTCACTTCCTGTGACACTGGAGCCTTTACTCTGTAACTGTTTCTGTCAAACTCACATCTGGAACTAAAATGTCCGTCTGACTCACTCCACATGATCCTGGTGTTTTTTTCTCGTTGGTTGTTCATAAAATCAAGTTATTAACAATTGACCAATCAGGTGCTTCCTTTTCCAGGGGCCGTTTTCGCTCGTGTTAGCAACAGGTTTGATTGACAGCTAGTGCCGCACGTTGCCGCTGTCTCCTCCACCGAGGGGCGGATACCGTTAACAACCTCCTCCTGATTGGTCTGTGTGGTCGCCACGATACACACTCGGATTTAAATATGGAGTCTGGCTCCACTTTAGCCGCTATAACTGCTAGCCACGATGGGCTTCATTTGGCTGGAGCCAAACGCTGTGGGTGACGTCACAATCCCATAGTCCACTGATATGTACGGTCTATGGTGAAGCCTCGCCGAGCAGCAGCGTCACGTGACTGGTTCAGGAGGTGTCTCGCGCTTTTGGAGCGGCATTTGAAATAAAAGGGACATTGGATTGCCCTTCTCATTTTGCGTTGTTGGGTCTACTCTGTTGCTGTTTCGATACAATTATGAATTATATATATATATATATATATATATATATATATATATATATATATATATATAATTTTTTTTTTTTTCCCCCCCCAGGTGAAGTGTCTGTTGTGCCTCAAGGAGCTTGTGTACAGTAACAACACCTCATCAATGCTGAGGCATTATCGGTCTTTGCCAATATGGAGGCCACTCAAGTAAATCCAGGCCTTTTGGAAACACAATGATGTGATGTCACTGAATAATCACACATTATTGTTATGCATTTAGATAAGAATGCTGATATTGCGGAGTTGTTGGTAAATGTGGTGATCGAAGATTCCCAACCCTTTTCTTTTGTGGAGGGCACTGGCTTCAAAAAGCTGTTTGAAGCTTTGGCCCCTAATTATGTTCTACCCACAAGGAAGGTGAGCACACAAAGCATTTTATACAATTTTCTAATTTTGTTTTGACACATTATACTTTTATTGTAGACTTTGAAAGCCATGGTGGACAGAAGGTACCAAGAAACCAAGGAGCAAGCCAAGGCTGTGGTTTCTAAAGCCCAGGCTGTCGGTATCACATCAGATATGTGGACATCCATCAACACGGAGGCTTTTTTGGCTGTGACATGCCATTTTATTGATGACAGCACCAGTCTGCAGTCTGTGGCTCTTGGAGTGCAGCATTTTCCGGAAGCACATTCTGCAATAAACCTGGCAAGCACCAACACGGCACTTATGACAGAATGGGGCATAAGGGACAAGGTGACATGTCTTGTGACTGATGGTGCAGCCAACATGGGTGCCTGTGCAAGGGAGCTGCATTTGTACCACAAAACATGTGTTGCACATTCCATTAATCTGATGGTGAAAAAGGCAATGGAAAATTCTCTTGAGCTTGCTGCTATCCGCAGAAGGATAGTGGGGTATTTCAAGAGTAGAACTACTGCAAAAGTAAGCCCTTTACATCCACCATGTGATTTTTTTTGTGTGTGTGTTGTGACAGTCTTTCCTGTAAAAAACCACAAACTCGGATGGGCCTTCCTGTGCTGAAGCTTATTCAAGAGGTGGAAACTCGCAGGAACAGCACCTATTTAATGTTCCAGCGGCTGTACAAGCTCCGTGAACCTGTTGGTGCAGCTTTGGCCGGGCTGCGAACTGACATTCAACCTTTGTCGGCAGATAATTACTGCGTTGTCAATGACTGCCTCAAAGTTCAATCAGGCTACTATTGAGTTGTCTGAGGAGAAGAGAGTGTCTGGATCAAAAGTAATTCCACTTCTCTCAATGCTCCACTGTTCCCTGGAAGAGGAGGAGATTGGGATGATGCAGACAGCAGAGAAATGGCCCAATTACTCTGAAGACAGCTGAGCATCATGTCCCTGTCAACACGCCTGGACCCAAGATTTAAAAAAAAATAGGTTTCTTTAGCCCAAATAAAGCAGTGGATGCAGAGACAAGACTGATATCTGAGTGTGCTGCTATCGCTCCGAGTCATCATCATCATCATCATCCTCTCCATCTACATCAGCTACTCAATCTGTGGAGCAAGGTAATAAATACAGTACAATTGTGGTAATAAGTAATATTTATTTATTATTGTAGGAAGCAAATTGTGGCATCGCTTTGATGCAACTGGTCAGCAGACTAGAACGACAAATGTGACTGCAGGGGCCACAATGGAGGTCCAGGCCTACCTGTCTGAACCCAACATCTCGAGGAAAGCAGACCCACTGAAGTATTGGGAGCAACAGAAAGCTGTATGTCCAAATCTGTACAAACTAGCTGGCATTTCTGTGCACTCCTGCCTCGTCCATGCCCTGTGAAAGGGTATTTTCTAAAGCTGGAGAACTATTATGCAAAAAAAGAAATGGTCTTTCTCCAAAAACATTGGATAAATTAATATTTCTAAATAAAAATGATTAATATTGAATCACATCTTTATTCAGTTTTGCATAAGTAACAAAAGCACAAACATCAAGTAACAAAAGCACATTTCATAGCTCTGAGTTGGAACCCCTTTGACTCAACCAGAGTGTAGTTAATGTTTGTGTCCACACAATAGAGACATAGAGCAAATGAACCACCTCGATGAAGCGCCAACCAATGTGTGGTACACTTGGCAGCGACGTCTCACTGATTCATGAGGCCTCATTTTCCCATCTTTAGTGTAAATGTTAACGGGTCACTAAGTGATAACTTTCTGGTCAACAGGGGGTAAAGCCCCCTCAGCGCCGCATCATGTGTCATCAACATAAGCCCCTTCATTTATTTCAAGGTATTACAGGCACCCAGTACGTCACAGAAACATCTCCATAATGACACACGCAGACGATATCACTGTAATCGTAAAGAACTGGATGTTTTACAAAGACATGTTAAATTATATGAAAATGCCTCATGAAAACTGAAGGTGTGTGGCTCAGAGAAACACATAAGTGACCTCCTCTTAATGTTCAAATTAAGGACGATATAAAGATCTTGGGTTTGATCATCAGAAATGATGAAAGTGAAAACATAAATTGGGAAACCATCTCTATCTCTCGCAAGAGGCCGCATTAATTCCAAAAATCCAACAACGCCACCTAGCTTTGTTTAAAAGAGGCTAGGAACTCTTTGCTTAAAAGGGTTTGAGTCCAGTGTAAAAGGCCACAATAAGGTTCTTTTAAAAACAGGGAAAGCAGTAGTAGTAATCAATAAGACCGTCAGTATGAAAAGTTACAAATATTTATTACAATCAAAATCAAAAGAATAAAACAATGGGCCCAACTTCCCAACAATATAAAAACCCTAAAAGTCCTTTAAGAGCCCTTTCGGAGACAGGAGCGTTAGCTGACGGAACGCCGACCGAGAGGAGGCTCCGGCCTGAAAAATAGAGAGATATGTGGGCAGTCACTTGTTCCTACACACGCAATCCCAAAACCAAGCCTTCCCAGATACCGTTGGCCAAGTGCTAGAGCAATACTCACACGGCCGGGCAGATAATCTCTGCCCGCTTGCTGTGTTCCGCGTCGCACTCGGCTTTACTCGTCTTCTTCCAGGTTCCGGTTGGCCAGGCCTCCAGACAGGGGGAGACAGAGAAACACAGAGATACGTGGGTAGTTACTTGTTCCTTTGCACGCAATCACGAAACTTCTAAGCCATTCAAATGCCGCTGGCCAAAGTGCTTAAAACAGTACTCACACGACCGGGCAGATAATCTCTGCCCGCTTGCTGTGTTCAGCGTTGCACTCGGCTCCACTCGTCCTCTTCCGGTCGTACTCTGACTCCGGGTGGCGCCGGGATCCCCAGGTCGGCCACCGTCGTGCAAGGTATCGCTGCTAGCGGTCGTCCTCTCTGGTTCTCTGCTCCCGTAACAAAGTTCCGCACTCCTCCTGGTCTCCGCCGCTTCTTGCTCCTGGTCCTGCTCCTTAGTTCTGCCCCTTCTTGGTTCTGCTCCCCGTTTTTCCTATTTATTGGTTTCGTTGTCCCCAGGTGTAAGTAATCAGGCTGATGAGTACCGAAAGTAGAGAAACGGTGCATACACAGCAACCACACATTTCAAAATAAAACACAATAAAACCGGTGGGAATCACCACAAAATGCACCGTTTTCGTCACCCCGTGACATATACATATATACATATATACACATATATACATATATATATATATACATATACATATATATATACATATATATACATATACACATATATATATATACACATATATATACATATACACATATATATATACACATATATATATATACACATATATATATATACATATACATCTATATATACATATATATATAAAATTTCCCTGCTCACCCTCCGCGGGTGGTCACATCCATCTCTGAGCTCGGGTCCTCTACCAGAGGCCAGGGAGCTTGAGGGTTCGGCGCAGTATCTTAGCTGTTCCTAGCACTGCACTCTTCTGGACTGAGATGTCTGATGTTCCTCCAGGGATCTGTTGTAACCACTCCTCCAGTTTGGGGGTCACTGCCCCAAGTGCTCCGATCACCACGGGCACCACCTTGGCCTTCACCTTCCAGGCCTTCTCCAGCTCTTCTCTGAGCCCTTGGTATTTCTCCAGTTTCTCATGTTCCTTTCTCCTGACGTTGCCATCACTTGGTATCGCCACATCAACCACAACGGCCTTCCTCTGCTCTTTATCCACCACCACGATGTCTGGTTTGTTTGCCATTACCATTCTGTCAGTTTGTATCTGGAAGTCCCACAGGATCTTCGCTCGGTCATTCTCTACCACCTTTGGAGGTGTTTCCCACTTTGACCTTGGGGTTTCCAGTCCGTACTCCGCACAGATGTTTCTGTACACTATACCAGCCACTTGGTTGTGGCGTTCCATGTATGCTTTCCCTGCCAGCATCTTACACCCTGCAGTGTATGTGTTGGACTGTCTCAGGAGCTTCTTTGCACAGCCTACACCGTGTATGTATATATATATATATATATATATATAGTTTGATTTTTGCTAAATTAAGTTATTAATTTGCTCCCGGTCAAAGGAACTATGGGACTTATTGAAAAACATTTGGACTTGACACAGGAATCTCTTACCCCTCCATCTTATATGGAATATTTTAAGAATCACTAAAACTAATAGAACTTTAAGAACTCATCATATCTATGTCTGTTCAAAAAATATGGAAGACGCGGACAAAAATGACAACATAAACCTGCATTGAGAGCACTGATAAACAAATAACCACAGAAGAAAAAAAACTCTGACCCCTCACTGCGATTGTAATAAATATCTATTGTATGTATAGTTTACTGTAGCTGTGTAACGAGGACTGTAATGATTAGCTATATTTGGGCTAATTTCTACAAATAAAGGGCCACGCACTGAACATAAGTAATATGAAGAAAATAGAATATAATCGAATCATTCACAGGTAAACAAACTATCGACCCAGTGAGTCCTAATAACAGTCACGAGGCTAGTCTGTTACAATTGAACCTAAACTTGTCACAACACCCATAAAGTACACAGAACGAAAACGCAACTATCCACTCTAAACATAATATAAAATACTCACTGAAACACGTTTAAGACGCGCACTAATATTTTAATAAAAAAAGCCCGCGGAGGAGCCGAGGCCCGGAGCTGCAGCAACGTTGCTTCCCTCTGGTTGTGCTACCGCGCCCTCTAGTGGTGTAAACTCGATAGCGTGGGACTAACAATGAAAAACAAAGACCGACGGGCTCTACGTTTAGTTTTCTAACGATAAAAATGCCTTTAAAAGAGGGAAGAAAAAAAAAAAAAAAAAAAAAAAATAATCGCATCAATATCGTAGATTTACTCGACTGTACCCAGTTAAAAGGAAACAGTTTCTGCAAACTGAAGTACGATCTTTGTTGAAGTGGGTGGCTCTTAAAAGAACCGTTGTTGTTGTTGTGAGTCGGTGTGGTTTAACCTCCGAAGCCGTACAGGGTGCGGCCCTGTCTCTTCAGGGCGTACACCACGTCCATGGCGGTCACGGTCTTCCTCTTGGCGTGCTCGGTGTAGGTGACGGCGTCACGGATCACGTTCTCCAGGAACACCTTGAGCACTCCGCGGGTCTCCTCGTAGATCAGGCCGGAGATACGCTTCACGCCGCCGCGGCGAGCCAGACGGCGGATAGCGGGCTTGGTGATGCCCTGGATGTTGTCCCGGAGGACTTTGCGGTGACGCTTGGCGCCTCCTTTGCCGAGTCCTTTTCCTCCCTTTCCTCGTCCACTCATGTTTACAGTTCTGCGTAAGTTGAACAGAATGATCTCAACGCTCGCTGCTCGGGCTTTTTTCAGCCTCTGCGGACGTTGTAGAGAACAGAGGCAGTGGGCGGGACCATTTTCACTGCTGCGCTCGTGGGGGGTTTCCAAGTACAAATACATGTGATCAGTCTTTATAGTTCTTTTTTTAATCTTGTTAAAAGAATCAAAGGAAATTGTGAAAAACAGTTTGTTCCGCTTCGTCTCTATTAATGACTCATTCATCTACACTGCTGTTAGCTGTATCTGTAATTATCCATGGCCTACTTTATTCTTTTTGTAAGCTTTTAATGTAGTATGCAATATAATTACTAGTTTGGAATTGTCATTGTGTGAGTAAAAGTCAAAGTAAAAAGTAAACTTTCTGAAATTTACTGAAAATATCAGATAGAAGAGCTTTTTTGTTGAATACAAATTTCCATTTTCTATGGGATGATATGGTTAACTGGTTTATTGTATTACACCACAAAGCAGTTTGGTGAGCGCTTTCATCTGTGATCAATTTATTTTCTAGTTATGTGTTGTAAATGTTGACTGATTCCAAAATGAAGAAAATGTAAATCAATGAACATTGTAGTTAATGTTAAACAGTCTTGTGCGATTAAGTATGTGTGAACAACGTATACTGCTCCATAAAGAACATTATAGGTCATGAACAGTCTTCAATATATGTAGATATTCTTAAAACGTCAATAACATTATGGAAACGAATTTAAGAAGAAAAATCCAACTATAGAAACAAGTTACCATATGCTTTATTCTCTTCTCTAACTAAAGTTGATTTTCACATTTAAGTTTGCTCGTTTGTTAAAGTGGGTGGCCCTGAAAAGGGCCTTTGTTGTGGTAGTAAACTGGGTTTACTTGGAGCTGGTGTACTTGGTGACGGCCTTGGTGCCCTCGGACACGGCGTGCTTGGCCAGCTCTCCGGGCAGCAGGAGGCGCACGGCGGTCTGGATCTCCCTGGAGGTGATGGTGGAGCGCTTGTTGTAGTGCGCCAGACGGGACGCCTCTCCGCCGATCCTCTCGAAGATGTCGTTGACGAAGGAGTTCATGATGCTCATGGCCTTGGAGGAGATGCCGGTGTCGGGGTGGACCTGCTTCAGCACCTTGTACACGTAGATGGCGTAGCTCTCCTTCCTGGTCTTTCTCTTCTTCTTGCCGCCTTTGCCGGCGGTTTTGGTCACGGCTTTCTTGGAGCCCTTCTTGGGCGCGGCCTTTGCGGGTTCAGGCATGATGTGTTCTTCTGAGACAGACGAACGACTGACTCTGACAGCGCCGCCCCGCTCTATTTATACAGGCCTCATGTAAAGCGGCTGCGCTGTTCCTCGAAGCTGATTGGTGCTCCCACTGTTCTTTCTCTCTCGCTCTTTTACACTTTTGTTGCACATGTTCCATCTCATTTTACACCCAATCTGGACATTAGGAGTGAATCATACTACTTTTCTAAGCTTTTAAAGTAGAACGGCCTCCAAAAGTGATCATTACATTTTAAAAGTGCACGTGTCACTCTGTGTGCTCATCATGAGTGTTGGGAAGTAACTTTATTTAAAGAGTTAATAATCTATCAGTGTAATTAAATGTTTAAATAAATGCACGGAGCAGAGAATAAAAGATATCAGACGTTAAAGGCAGTCAAAGGCTCACAGTTTGTGCAGACGAGACTTTAGAGCAACATTTAATCAACTGTTACCTCAAAAGAATCGTGGGATTAAAAACATGTGGTGTCGACATTAAACATATGTTACGCTCCGTTATATTTGGACAAGTTTAACAAGTGTCTGGTGCAGCCCTAAACCACAATGTGACAAAGTGTGTGGATTGGACAAAATGAAAGAAAAGCAAAAAATGTAAATCTATCAGAGCTTAAAATGGCTTGAATTTATCATTTTGATCTGGATTTGAGTAGATTTGACTCGATGAGATTTAATTGTTGATGTGATGCAGAATATTTCATGGTTTCAAGGTATTTCTGATGATTCTGAGATAATTTTGCTTAAAGTAAGAAAATAAATGTGTCAGTGGTAAGTAAAATGATCTTAACCCACTGACAGAAAATTTGGATTGAAATAAGAAATAATGTATTGAAACAAGTCACAAACGGTTTGAAACAAGTGAAATAATCTAGTTCCATCAAATAAATCGTCTCCACTGATCTTAACGAGTCAAAACGTCTGAAATTCAGATTAATATCCTCAAATCAAGACGTTTTAACTCAGATAGAACTTCATTATTTGTGGTGGACACTTAATATTCAAAGTAAGGATTTGTTGTTCACAATGAAAACTGTTAAACTGGAATAATAAATGTAAAGCACATAAATTAAAAAGGGGAAAAGCCATGACTCTGGACAGACCTGGTGTTAAACTCTCTGAGCTGCTTCATGATCGCTGCAGCTGCTGAGCTTCAATCAGACGCACCTGAAGCTGTGGCTCGTCCAATTATAATCTGATTGGAATGATTTGACTTCTAATCTTTCATATTTACCTTAACATTAATACTTTTACTCTACTCTGTGTGTCTGAAGTTTGTGTCGGTAAATGTTTGTGCCCTGGGGAGGGATTTCTGAAGATGTTGGTCAATGTGTAGAAGACGACTCGTGGACACTTCTGAATATTGAAGGACATTTATTACAGAGAGCAGCGTGACATTCAGACAGAGTCCCACTGTGGACGAATCTAGGATCTCCCAGATTCTAGTGTAACATGCTTTATAAATGGTAGAACAAATGCTCGTTCAAAGGAGACAACACCCCTTTTCAGATAAAGAAAACCCACTCCCAAATGTTTCTTTATTGACCCTCATAATAATTCCCAAAATGCAGACTCTTAGTTTATGGTCAAACGATCTACTTTTGGTCTGTGATTTACCTCTGACCCCTTTTGGCTCCACAGCCTAGAGGCGACTGAAGAAACACTTATCCAAATCCACTTTATTTGTTGCAGATTTTATAAACAGAACTGTTTCCAAAGTGCTGCACAGACACAAACAGAAAACGGCAAAACAAAAGTATATAATAACAACTCTATTTGATCTTGTAAAACCAGTAAAATCAAATCCAAGCAAAATCATAAAATAGAAACAAATTAATAGAATAAATACATTTAAAAATTATCAAACACAGAGGACTCACGCGGTGTTAAAAGCCAGAGAATAAAAGTGGGTCTTAAAGGGCCTCTGACAGGTTTTTACGATTTTCTAATTTTGACTTTATCCAGTGTATTAATGCCTCTTGTGAATATAAATTATAGTTTTACACCGATCAGGTCACTGTTTGTGGAGAAAAGTCGAAAAATATGTTGAAAATTACAAGGAAGTAAACAAACTGATGACATCACACTGGGGAGACAAAGGCTATGCATAATTTACACAAAATAAGATACTTTTTTGACCCTTTAAAATATTGATTCAACAAAATAAAGGTGTTCACATTTATTTTTCTTTGTCAAATGAACAAAATCTGTGACATTAGATGAGTTTTGGCCCAGTGTAGTGTGGTTGCTATGGTAATTTCCTAGTGTGATGTCATACTTTACAACCAGGAAGTAAAATTAAAAACCTAAAATATAGCTAAACTGGGATAAAATTTGTGAAGATTCTAGCAGAAACTGAAATATATTTGTCTTAACTGCATTTTAGTCAAATGAGTCGTTCAACCTGTCAGGGGCCCTTTAAATGCAGTTCAGATAAATATATTTCAAATTCTGCTAAAATACTTTCCAAATTTTCTTCCACTTTAGCAATTTTGGAGGTTTTTTGTTTCACTTCCTGGTTGTAAACGATGACGATGACACTAGGAAATTACCATAGCAACCACACTGTAAACTGGGCCAAATTCATCATTCATTTTTTTAAATTTACAAATAAAAATACACATGAACACTTTTTTTGGTTGAATTAATGTATAAGGGTAAAAAAAAAATGTCTCTTTTGTGTAAATGATGCATAATATTTATTGTCTCCCCAGTGTGATGTCATCAGTCTGTAACTTTCTACAGATATTTGAACTTTTCTTCACAAACGGCCACTTGATTGTCGTGAAACTATCATTTATATTTACAACGGCTAATAATACACCAAATAAATACAAAATTAGAAAATAGTGAAAACCTGTCATACGCCCTTTAAGACGAGACTTAAACCCTCGTCTGTGGGGGCCGTTCACACGTGGGAGGCGGAGCGTAAAGAGTTTGGGGCCGACCACAAAGAAAGCCCCGCCCCCTGGCTCTAAGTCTGGTCTGAGGCCCCACGAGCTGGAGCCGGCCCTTGGACCTCAGAGCGCGGGGGGGCGATACATTTGGACGAGATGTTCTGTGGGGCCAGTCCATTCAAAGCTTTGAAAACAAACAATGACATTTTAAAATCAACTCTAAAATGAACAGGAAGCCAGTGCAAAGACGCTAAAATCGGAGTCATGTGCTCTCGTTTTCTGGTTCCAGTTAAAGGCGCTGCAGAATTTTGGACCAACTGTAAGCGGGAAAGTGCACCAGGCTAATTCTGTAAAAAAGTGCATCACAAGAGTCTAAACGAGACGAGATAAAAGCGTGTACGAGATGTTCAAAGGATTTAAAAGATAAAAAAGGTTCGACTTCAGATAAAATCCTCAAGCCTTATGTCTACATTTATCTTTCACAGCAGATACTTCAGTGGTTTTATGGCTCTGTTGGATTTTAGTGAAACTCTTAAATGCAATGGCAAAATGTCTTAAATCCTTGGACACTGTACGTCACTGTGAGGTTTGTGCCCAGCTGTGGATAAAACATCTTAATCTCTATATTTGAGTGACTGCCTATGCATAGGGAGTCACTATTTGTTCTTGTATTTTCCTGTTTTTCGGCACGTTTCACAGGCCACAGTTTTTAAAATGTTTTTTTTTTTTTTTTTTTTACAAGTTTTCAAGTTCCTAGTTCCTAGTCTTCTAATGTCTGCTATAACTTTTGGTACATGTACCTTTTGTAGTTTTTTCATAATTTGCCGAGCAGTTTTTCCGTCTTTTACAGTGGGCGCCTTTCTGTTGGTCCTCTACAGGAAAGTTTGGTGTTTAAACTGTTTTAGGCAGGTGCACGGTGGCAGAGCGGCTAGAGCTTCTGCCTCCCAATGAGGAGGTCGTGGGTTTGAATCCCGGAACATACCAACATCACACGAATTCAATTGCGCAGTCACTCGCAATAGCTTCAGTTATTGCAACAGCATTTAGTTCAGGTTCTTATGTTTCTCTAACACTGACTTAGTTTGGTGGGAGGGCATCTGTGTTAAATATTTATCATAGTTTTACATCTGTGAAGTCGCAGAATGTGAAGAAAATTTGAAAAATAAACATTTAAAATGACAGGAAGTAGAGCTGAGTTCTACAATGGAATCCCTCTGTGATGTCATCAAAAAGAGACGTACCATTGAAAATAAACAGATGGTTAACGCTCGACTGAAGCGTCTTTGTGACAGTTTAAACAGTAATTCAACAAAATAAAGGTGTTATCAGATATTATTATTTGTCAAATCATAATAATTGTGTCATTTATATGTATTCTGGCCCTTGTTTTCAAAATGGTTGCTATGGTAACAGCTGTAGAATTACCTCTAACTGTGTCACATTTGCTGCTCATGTTCAACCAGGAAGTGACATCATAAACTTTATGAAAACTGTCAAACTGGAGACAAACAGGAAAAATGCTCAGTAAAATCTTAAATATAATCGTTTGAGCCGTCATACAGACTTTACGTCTTTTACAGAATTTCTTGCACATTTATTCAGACAAAGAGTTCAGAATGAGCTGCACATAATGCTGAATGTTTGAGCTTTGGCCTTATTTTTCCTGTTTTGTTCTGATCGTGGACAGGCCTCGCGTTAAACTCACGGAGCCGCATTGATTAATGATTGGCTGCAGGTTGTGGGTTCAATCGGTCGACTCAATTGAGTCGCGGAAATGTTCTTACGCTTCACAAAACTCTCTGATGAGCGCCGTCTTAACTTTCCTTTATTGTCTTCAGTTGGTTTAATATATTCATTGTCTAGTTTTTGTTTATTAAACAGTTCAGAATGAATCATATTTATGTGTGACTTTAGATCTTTCATTCTGTCCTCCACGAGAGATTTGTCTTGTAATTGTTAATATTCTTTGACAAGATCATTCTATGTATCGTTTAAATGTTATTAATTTATTTTTAGATTTGAATTTTATTTTATTTTTGGACTTCAGGACGTCTCCAGGACCTGTAATTCAGTACTGATTTAGTTCAAACTTTTAGTTGACAGATTCTCGTTTTAATGTAGTGAATGATTCTTGTTTTTTAAGAGACTGGATTTAAGTTTCCAGAAACCTTTTTGAGCAACTTGGTTCCTTCCCAGGACACAGTTTTTTTTGGAGGTTGCTCTGAATTCTGTGACCATGACTGCTTGTACGTCAACCCATCAAATCGACAACATTATGGTCATGCTCTCCAGTTTTTGGAAGGGACGGGTATTGCCGTTTGTTCTCTACCTTCGTCTCTTGGGGAAGCTGACAGCTGCCTCCACTGTGGTGCCGCTGGGGCTGCTTTCTCTTCACCCAATGCAAATTTGGGTGAACGATCTGCACTTGAACTTGGTTCGTTCACAGGCACCGGCGAGTGCGTGTGTCACCCCATGCCTCGAGTCCCTGTCCTGGTGGAGGATCAGGTTCTGGATAGAACAAGGTGTGCCGTTGGGTTCCCTTTAGTCTTGGAGGGAAGTGGTACAGACCGATGCGTCACCCACACGGTGGGGCGCGACATGGCAGAGGCGCATGTATGTGTAAATGTTAATGGGGCACTGAGTGATAGTTTTTCGGTGAACAGGGGGGTAAAGCAGGGCTGCCCCCTCAGCGCCGCCTTATACGTCATCGCCATAAACCCTTTAATCTCCTTAATTAAAAATGAACACAGACTTACAGGCACCCCAGTCGGTAACAAGAGAATCTCCATAATGACATATGCTGATGATATCACTGTACACATAAAGAACCAAAAAGAACTGGACATTTTATTAAACCATGTTAAATTATATGAAAATGCCTCTGGTGCCATTTTAAACTACGACAAAACTGAAGGTGTGTGGCTCAGAGAAACACAAAAACAACCTCCTCTTAATATTCAAATAAAAGACGACATAAAGATACTAGGTTTGATCATCCGCAATGATGAATGTGAAAACATAAATTGGGAAACCAAATGTACGGAAATAGCAGAGGAGTTGAAAAGATGGGAAAATAAGAAAACCAACTACTCCCTCAGGATCAATATAATAAAAACATATGTTTTATCCAAAGTGTTGTTTTTAAGTAACATTCTACCGCCACCTCATAAAATTAGTTTAAAAATAAATAAGGTCTGTGTCAATTTTATCTGAGGAACCACTCGAGAAGTAACGAAACGTGAACTTTTATTCAAAGAGAGACAATTGGGTGGTTTAGGGGCAGTAGATATGAACATCAAACTAAAAATAGCCTTTGTAAAAAATACTGCCATAGCTATTGCACGCAATGCACCGTGGGTAGGTGACATATCAAAGTGGAACAAGAGAGTCGGACGAGCCCGAAGTGGACCCTATTTTTATTTATTGTACGGTGACTTTATCAAACAATTCATTCTTGACTGGAAGGGACTCACATCTAAAATGATTTATCATCAAATTGTCAATAAACTTTACGGTGGCCAAATTTCTTTTAAAAATATAAATGATAACGACACTAAAAAACTGATAAAATATTTAAATTCTAAACCTGACCAGACGATCAAAGATATAAGATGGCTAATGGCAATTAATCGGCTTCCTGTCAGAACGATTGTCAAATGGAGTTGTTACGTGACAACAAAACACTGTCCAATGCCTTCATGTACAAACATCGATGAAACACTGTCCCACCTTTTAATTGAATGTCCCAGATCTCAAGAAATCTGGAAAAAATTACATGGACTCGGACTCAATTGCAATATAGACTATAATACCATTGTTTATGGACTTATTCAGGACAATCTTCCACCCAAACAACTTCAACATTTCCAACTTACCATCGCAATCACTCCAGTTAAACTCTGGAAAACAAGGACAAAACTCACACTCCAACAAATTTACATCGACAGCAAAACCATCTACAACCAAATCAAGATAGAACTGTTAAGAAGAAAAACCATGGACATAAACCAACTCCCCTGGGACATTTTTAATCTATAAATTGTAAATTGTATTTTTTTCTTTCTCATTGAGTATTTGTATTTGTACCTGTACTGTGTATTTATTATTGAAATAAAGTATATTAAAAAGTAGAGGCGCTTAGTCTCCAGCGCTCAGTAGGGAGCACATAATGCTCCAGTGCGCCTCTCTCAGACTGAGTGGGGCCGCCCCCCACTTTATCAGTTTGAGGGCGTCCCACATTCCTGGTCCACAGAATGAGGTGGCGGATTTTCTGTCCCGCCAAGGTCCACTGCCTGGAGAGTGGAGACTCCACCCGGAAGAGGTGGACGGCATTTGGAGGATGTTCGGCAGGGCAGAGGTCGACCTCTCTGCGTCCCGAGAGGCGACTCGTTGTCCCCTGTGGTTTTCTCTGGCGACGCCACCTTCCCTCTGGGCCGAGGGCTCTGCTTTATGCATTTCTACCGTTCCCTCTGATCTTTCCGACTCTATTGCGGGTTCACCAGGAGGGTCACTGCCTTCTCCTGGTGGCTCCGTTTTGGCGGGCCAGGATTTGGTTTCCACTGCTGCGGAGGCTCTGTTGCAGCTCTCCGAGACGCCTGCCCTTCAGGAGGGATCTCCTATCCCAGCTGGGAGGGAGGCTTCTGCACCCCGACCCGGGGTATCTTCGGCTCTGGGTGTGGCCGCTGCGGGGTCTGACATGGCCTTCTCAGAGTTTGGTAGGGAGACATGGACATGAACACACGGCGTCTGAAGAACAGGCACAACACATGTCTCTCGCTGAACACAAGGTGCATTAAACACTTGGAGCTTCACTTAGTGCTCAGTGGATTGAAATAAAACAAGTGACAGTTTGACAAACGCTTCTCCCGTTATAAAGAGTTGGGGATTGAGACAGAATAATAATGTGTCCTGTTTGAGCTGGATTTTATATTTCCTGATTCCAGAAGCAAATGACGTTGGTTTTGAAAGATTTTACAGTTCTTATCCTTCAAGTCCAAACTTTCAGAAATACAAATTCAGCTGAAGAAACAGGACAGTATTTTTCCGTTTGTGAGAGCTTTGTTTGTGAAACAGAGGAAGAAGAGAAACTAATACAGGATGGTGTCCACTTGTCACAACACCAAAAACTACACAGAACGAAAACGCAGCTATCCACTCTAAACATGAGAATACAACAACACTCACTGAAACACTTTAAGGGACGCACAGTCGTATTTTGAGAAAAGAAAGGCCGCGGAGGAGCCGAGGCCTGGAGTTGCAGCCATGGTGCTTCACTCTGGTGTTGCTACCGCGCCATCTAGTGGTGTCACTGGATATAGTGTGACTAAAAAAAAAAAAAAAAAAAAAAAATTCAAGACCAACGAGATCTATAGTTTGTCCTTTGAACAAACGGTGTATGTTTTATTTTTTTTTATTAACATAAAAAAAATGTTTTAGAAAGAAAAAGGTTAATATAACGGACTTGATAACTTGGACCCGGGTGGGTCCAAGGGAAAGTTTAAACCTGAAGCACGATCTTTGTTAAAGTGGGTGGCTCTTAAAAGAGCCGTTGTTGTCGTCGTGAGTCGTTGTCGTTTAACCTCCGAAGCCGTACAGGGTGCGGCCCTGTCTCTTCAGGGCGTACACCACGTCCATGGCGGTCACGGTCTTCCTCTTGGCGTGCTCGGTGTAGGTGACGGCGTCACGGATCACGTTCTCCAGGAACACCTTGAGCACTCCGCGGGTCTCCTCGTAGATCAGGCCGGAGATACGCTTCACGCCGCCGCGGCGAGCCAGACGGCGGATAGCGGGCTTGGTGATGCCCTGGATGTTGTCACGGAGGACTTTGCGGTGACGCTTGGCGCCTCCTTTGCCGAGTCCTTTTCCTCCTTTTCCGCGTCCACTCATGTTTACAGCTCAGTGAGAGTTGAACAGTAAGATCCGAGCGCCGCTGCTCCGGGCTTTATTCAGCCTCTGCGGACGTTGGAGAGAACAGAGGGAAGGGGCGGGACCATTTTCACTGCTGCGCTCGTGGGGGGTTTCCGAGTGCAAATACATGTGATCAGTCTTTATAGCTCTTTTTGTAATGTTGTTAAAAGAATCAAAGGACATTGTGAAAAACAGTTTGTTCCGCTTCGTCTCTATTAATGACTCATTAATCTACACTGCTGTTTGCTGTATCTGTAATTATCCATGGTCTACTTTATTCTTTTTTGTAAGATTTTAATGTAGTATGCAATGTAATTACTAATTTGACTTTTGCTCATACAATGACAATTCCAAAGTAAAAAGTTAACTTTCTGAAATTTTATGAAGATTTCACATAAGAGCTTTTTTGTTGAATACAAATGTGCGTTACTTTGTGAAATTCTTAAAGGGATGATATGGTTAACTGTATTACACTACACAGCACTTTGCTGACTGATTTCATCTGTGATCCATTTATTTTCTTGTAAATGTTGAATGCCAGCAGATTTTCCTCAATTACACATAGAACATATGGTGTACAAACAAACGGAAAATAAAGACAATAGACACAGATTACAAAAGGTGTATTAACATTTTAGTGTGAAAAAACAGTTTTGTAGGTTTTAACACAAAAAAAAAAACTGCTCCATGAAGACGAGAACATTACAATAGGGTTCAATAACATGTTGGAATTTAAGATCAAAGTTTAAATGTACAACTATGAACTGAATCAAACTAATCATCACATGCTTTTTGTAGTCTACTCTTAATTATGATTTTCAAATTATCTCCACAGCATAGTTTGTGCTCATTTTTAAAAGTGGGCGGCCCTGAAAAGGGCCTTTGTTCGTGGCAGTAAACATGGTTTACTTGGAGCTGGTGTACTTGGTGACGGCCTTGGTGCCCTCGGACACGGCGTGCTTGGCCAGCTCTCCGGGCAGCAGGAGGCGCACGGCGGTCTGGATCTCCCTGGAGGTGATGGTGGAGCGCTTGTTGTAGTGCGCCAGACGGGACGCCTCTCCGCCGATCCTCTCGAAGATGTCGTTGACGAAGGAGTTCATGATGCTCATGGCCTTGGAGGAGATGCCGGTGTCGGGGTGGACCTGCTTCAGCACCTTGTACACGTAGATGGCGTAGCTCTCCTTCCTGGTCTTTCTCTTCTTCTTGCCGCCTTTGCCGGCGGTTTTGGTCACGGCTTTCTTGGAGCCCTTCTTGGGCGCGGCCTTTGCGGGTTCAGGCATGATGTGTTCTTCTGAGACAGACGAACGACTGATTCTGACAGCGCCGCCCCGCTCTATTTATACAGGCCTCATGTAAAGCGGCTGCGCTGTTCCTCGAAGCTGATTGGAGGATCACAGATGTCGGTTACTGAGCAAGATTTATGCTCTTTTAGAACTCCAGTTTCAACATTAGAAATGAAGTGATGTAGTTTTAAATATTGAAACAGTGAGATTGCTCTCACACAACATGAGTTTTTAGTTTTAAATGTATTTTGATGGGGACATTGTGAAATAACCAAAACTATCTTTACAAAATATATTCAGTTGTTTAACAAAACAGAACTGAACAGTTCAAATAAAGTTTGCTATTGAAATAGACAAAAGTAACTGAAAAGAAAAAGAAAGAAACTGAATATCGAGTAATACACCACCAGGAGGAAAAGATCATATTAAAATCTAACTGAATTTATACTTAGTTAAAAATGAACCAGGATAAACATTAAATGCTGAACTAATTAGTCTCCCAGGAGGTGTTCAGAAACACTTTAAACTAAAAAAAAAAAAATTAATTCAAGAGATGATTGTACATTTATTTTGCCAAAAGACAGAGAACAGTTAAAACAAAGATGTTTGTCTTTTTGGGGGGCTTTTTGGGAACAATGTCAGTTAAGAGATGAAAGTGTGTAATTCTTTACAATTAAAAGTAAATTGTCACTACCCGTTCTAGAAGGTTTTCTGAATCAATGAATAGGTCTGCATTTGAATGATAAAGATGTGTGGTTGTTAAGAAGGTCAAAGGTTCATGTTAAAGTGTTTTAAAAGATAACATGTAAATGAATGTATAAATTGGGCACAAGTATTTTTTTTCTGCCAGTTTTGATCACACACACTTATGATGGGACAGAATAAGATAGAAACTAAGACTTGTTTGTGTTAAATTGGTGTTTACTCTCCTTAATTTCCAGACCTAACAAACACTTTAATTACTAGGTTAAAGTTGTCAGGATTAAACTATAAAATAAAAGCTCAGCTCAGCTCAGCGGTGGTGGGTGGCTCTTAAAAGAGCCGTTGTGTGGTTTGGTTCAGGTCCGGCTTTACTTGGCCTTCTCGGTCTTCTTGGGCAGGAGCACGGCCTGGATGTTGGGCAGCACTCCTCCCTGGGCGATGGTCACTCCGCCCAGCAGCTTGTTGAGCTCCTCGTCGTTGCGGACGGCCAGCTGCAGGTGGCGGGGGATGATCCTGGTTTTCTTGTTGTCCCTGGCGGCGTTACCGGCCAACTCCAGGATCTCAGCGGTCAGGTACTCGAGCACCGCGGCCAGGTACACGGGGGCTCCGGCTCCGACGCGCTCGGCGTAGTTGCCCTTCCTCAGCAGCCTGTGCACACGGCCCACGGGGAACTGCAGCCCGGCCCTGGAGGAGCGGCTCTTGGCCTTAGCTCTGGCTTTACCTGCGCCCTTTCCGCGTCCAGACATGTTTTCAAAGGGAGTAGATTTCACACGAAGGAGAAACTGATAATCACAGCGGCGCACGGGTGGTTTATAAAGCAGCGCTGCTGACTTCTGATTGGCCAGACTGAGCGTTAGTGCTGTCGTCCAATCAGAGACCAGCACGGACAGCAGCCCCGGCTTAGTGCAGAAATTTTTTCACCAACTGTGTTGTAGAAATACAATAACGTGTATGAAACAAAACTTTTGTTTACTTTACTTTCTACTTTAGAGAAAAAGCAATAGAGGATTTTGCCATTAATAATAATAATAATAATATAATAATAATAAATTTAAAAGAGTATATTCAAATAAATAACCACAGTATAGAGTTAATTAATTTAGATTTCTTAAAAAGAATATCAGGATTTACGTATGTACCGATGTTATATACAATAGATTTTAATAATTGTTAAGCTATTAAATAAAATTAAAAATGACAAAAGTAGGTTTATGAGTGTGATTTCTTGTCTTTAGCAAGAAAATAACAGGCAAAAAAAACATTGTTTAATTCAATTTTATAACTGTCACAAATTGTTTGTCTTGTTATTGTTTCTCAATAATAATCAAAGCATTATTCTCAGTAAAACCTTCTGAACATGGCTGTTTCTCATCAGTATTTTACCTTTTAAATGTTTCATGACATTTCTGAAAGTTTTTAATGCATAAATCAAAAATGTTATGCTCTTCACACTTGTTTAATTTGTCTCATGAATTGACAAAAGTAAAAATGTCACTAAACTGACAATTTTGAGTGGATCAATCCCAGACAAAAAAAAGGGTTGTAAGGATCTTCTGTGCTTTGTTCAACTATGAAAAATAAAACTAAAGTTGTATATTTTATACAATGGGTAAAATTAAGCAGAGATCAAATCATGTATGAAGCTGATTTAGAGATTAAACTTTCATTATATCATCATTCAAACTTTTTCCAGCCCCTTGTATCTTCTTAGAAGTTATGATATCAAGTTATTGGTTTTAAAACAGTGGAGTAAGCACTTTCTATTTGGTAGGTGGCTCTTAAAAGAGCCGTTGTGTGTTTGTTTCTCGGTGAGTTTAAGCCCTCTCTCCGCGGATGCGGCGGGCCAGCTGGATGTCCTTGGGCATGATGGTCACCCTCTTGGCGTGGATGGCGCACAGGTTGGTGTCCTCGAACAGACCAACCAGGTAGGCCTCGCTGGCCTCCTGCAGAGCCATGACGGCGGAGCTCTGGAAGCGCAGGTCGGTCTTGAAGTCCTGGGCAATCTCCCTGACGAGGCGCTGGAAGGGCAGCTTGCGGATGAGCAGCTCGGTGGACTTCTGGTAACGACGGATCTCCCTCAGGGCCACGGTGCCGGGCCTGTAACGGTGAGGCTTCTTGACGCCGCCGGTGGCCGGGGCGCTCTTGCGGGCGGCCTTGGTGGCGAGCTGCTTCCTGGGAGCCTTTCCTCCGGTGGATTTACGCGCGGTCTGCTTGGTTCTGGCCATTTTCTCTGCTCTGGGTGTGAAAACCTGAGACGATGTGGGCTTCAGTCTGAGGCGGCGGCTTTTATAGAACCAGGACGGAGCTGATTGGCTCTGCTGGGCTCGCGCTCTGGATTCAAACATTAACCACGCCTCCGTCCCGCGCGCCACTTCTCCGTCCCTTTCATTCATAAAATCATGAATAACTTGATCAGAGTTTGAGTGTCTGTAACGAGCTTCAAACCTGAAACAAATCACTGTGTTTTCAACACTGAGCTCTTCACAAGTCAAAAATATAATAAAATAACGTTCAAATGATTATATTTAGAGGTGTCAAATTCATTTGAAACATATAAGGGTTTGTGTTCCTTCACATATTTATAAAACATACCATATTATATATGTATACACATTTAAAATGTATCAAATCAAACAAAAATGCTAATTCGACTGTTGTGTTGGCTCTATTTAAATTAAAATCTTGGCATTATGATGATTGTTATTTCTGCTCCAAACAGCAGCTTGTCTCTGGTTTGTGAGTTTTGGTTAAACATTTGTCTCTGATTCAGACAAACATCAGGATGTGTTTGTGTCTCAGGGGAACATCACACACGGGACAAACCAGAGGCGTTAATTCTGTTGAGGGTGATTTATGATTTAACGTTTATCTGACTGTGATATTATTATTGATTTTCGTGGCTGTACTTTTGTGCTGTTGAGTCTGTAACAGAACACGTTCCTTTGGGAATGATGTGTGACTCTGGTTGCGTTGAGGCTGAACAGAAGAACGCGCTCTTTAGACAAAGTGGTGGCTCTTAAAAGAGCCTTTGAGGTGGTGCAGTCGCTGGGACTTTACTTCTTGGCCTTCTTGGGGGCGGCCTTCTTTGCGGGCGCCTTCTTTGCCGGGCTCTTCTTGACGGCTTTGGGCTTCTTGGGCGCCACTTTCTTGGGGCTCTTGGCGGGCTTCTTGGCCGCCGCCTTCTTGGGGCTTTTGGCAGGCTTCTTGGCCGCTTTCTTGGCCGGGGACTTGGGCTTCTTGGCCACGGGCTTCTTGACCGCCTTCTTCTTGGGGGAGGCCGCTTTCTTGGCCGCGGGCTTCTTGGCTTTCACGGCCTTCTTCACGGCGGTCTTCTTGGGCTTGGCCTCCTTCGTGGCCAGTTTGAAGGAGCCGGAGGCGCCCGTGCCCTTGGTCTGGCTCACGGCGCCTGAAGTCACCATCTTCTTCAGGGCGGTGTTGATGCGCTTGTTGGCCTTCGCCACGTCGACGCCCTTCGCCGCCAGCGCCTTCTTCACGGCGGCCACGGAGACGCCTTTGCGCTCCTTGGACTCGGCGATGACGGCGGTGATCAGCTTCTGGAGGCTGGGGCCGGCGTCCTTCTTCTTGGCCGCGGCCTTCTTCTTGGGGGCCTTGGCTTTGGCCGGAGCGGGGGCTGCTGCGGGAGCGGTCTCTGCCATGGTTCGTGCGGGTTAGATCTGAGTCTGGAGCGGGACGCGCGCGGACGAGCTTTATAACGGCTGTGAGAACCGTGGAGACTCAACCCGCTCTGCCGCGCGCCTCTGCCTCCGCTTTGTGTTTTCTCTTCGCAGTTTAGAGGTAAAAATACACAGATACGGCACATTTTCCACGACTCTTTCGATATTATCTGTTAGAACACACTCTCATCTGTTTGTTTAATCCAAACACAGACGAACAGAGCCCTAAGTTTTATTTTACAAACCGTCAAACCCTGGCCATGTCCGCACCAGCGAGACACTCGGCTTCGACTTTTTCCTACATTTAGCTTTAAATTGGACTAAACTTTGATTAATTTCAAACATTTTATATTTAAATCAGGAAAAGAGACTTCAAAGAGTAAATACACAAATTAAACTCATGGTGTGGCTTCATTGTTTGGTTTAAATAAAGTTAGTTTGTGGTGGTAGTAAACACAAACTGAGGAGCCTTTGTGTGTCCGTCTGCACTGCAGCAGTTATGTATTTTGTTCATGTTTATAACAGGTTTATATAAGTTAGATGTGTAACATGTTGAAACTGCACAGTTAATGTTCCAGAGATATTTCTGTAATTGTTTCTGTTTATATTCTGATAGGATTTCATTGTATTTGTCCAACTGTTTTACTGAAGCATTTGATTCGTTCAGATATCACTAACTCAGCTCCAATAAACAACTTATGCTTTTATTACAGTTTCTGCTGATGATCACATGTACATATTATTTACAAAGTGATTATTTGTCTTTATAGTAATTTATTCTTTCAGTTTGAGGTCTCTTTCTCCTGTGTCTCCTGCTTTCTTGTTCTGTGCAGTTGTTTAAATCTTTGTGTGACTGTTATAGCATAAAAGTAAGGAAAATACCAAAGGACAATTATTGATTTAATACATCTGGTGGCCGTGTTTTATTGTCTGAATGTCTGAACAGATACTCCATGGTACAAAATAAGAGCAGACACTTAAGATCAGTTACACGACCTCAGAATATCACAAAATATGAAACTTTGACATGATTTTGGCACATGGGTGACATCAGAGCTGCTTTAAACACATTTATTATTGTATTTTACATTATGTTTTAGGAATTTATGGAAACTAAAATACTCACAAAAATGTTGAACCCACAATCATTTTGCATTTTCTAGAGATATATTAGATACTGTTCCATAAATTGTATATTTTTCTTCGTTTGTTACAGAAAAGCAAACTAAGTGACCTTAATTCCCTGGAAATTCAAATATGCTGTTTTCTTTCCCAACACAAACACTAATGTGAGATAATCATTGGAAAAAAAATTCACTTCACATTTTAAAGGGTCTATAAATGTTATGTTGTCTGTGTCTGTGTTGCAGTGACTTAAAGTGAAAATGTGTTATTCTACTGAGTCCACAAATTAAAACTTCAAACCATGCCGTATAACACCATTTTCAGTGTTTACTTTCTCGGTGCGTTCTGTGGAGTCTCAGACTGTGGACTCTGCAGGAGCTGCAGCTTCAGTGACACTGACACTGACATTAAGTGTTTAAGAGGATTTTAGATCAATAACAGCAGTGTAATGGTTCATTAAGTCAGTGGTTCTAAACCATTTTCACTCACAACTTCAAAATAGATGATCTGCAGTGTCAGGGTAACTGTCTAATGTTGGATTTTATTTGGAGAAAAGGTCTAGAAAATTTCTGCAGATAAAGAACCCCCCCCCCCCCCAGTGTAAGACAGTCTTACGCCTAGTGTACACTGAGTCCAGTCCGGTCGCGGTCCGGGACCCGCGCGGGTCACTTGCAGATTGCCTGTCACACAAGCTCCGGTTCACTGCGGTCCGTTTTTGACGAAAGTCACGTAGATTTAGAGAAAAGAGACATACAATACCTTTTTTTTATTTCATCACTATATTTAAGAACTATTGAAAGTATTCCCTCTTCACAAACAAATTTTTTCCCCACTCGACAATTTTCAATATTCAAAATTTTCTGGCATCTTTTCCTTTTCTTCACACCTGTATCCAATGGATCAATTGCAGATTGGTTGGGTAACGTGAGCTTGACTTTTTCAATGACAGCTGCAGCTGCTTGGGTTTTGGGTGGCCTGGATCGACTCTGCATCCTGGGAGTGACAAGCTCTTTGCCGAGTTGTTCCAGAAAAAGCCGACGTCGGAACAATTTGCCGGCATTCCATTGTTGGTTGATTTCAGTCCATAGGACATAGGCATTGTATGCAGACACGTCCACAATGTTGAAGAAAATCACCAAGGGCCAGCGGGCAGTCTTGCGCTGGCAGCTGTATGTTGCTGTGACTTTGTCCAGATTGTCAACTCCTCCTTTGGTGGAGTTGTAGTCCATGATCATTTGTGGCTTCATGTCTTCTCTTGTGCTCAGAGATGCATCAGTGTGCATTGTGCTCATTACAAGAACATTCTTGTTTCTCTTTGGGCAGTATGAAACAACTGTTGCTGTCTCGCTGAAAGCAAATATTGAGGAATGCAGAGGTCTGCCCTGCACCTTCAGAATTTCCTTGGGAAGTTCTGGCTTGTTTCTTCTGACTGTTCCCAACATTGTAAGCTTTCTCTTCTGAAGTTCTTCTCCAAGGCGGTAGGATGTAAAGAAGTTGTCACATGTGATGTTGTGACCTTGCAGCCCTTCACTCATCTCCAGCACAACACGCATCCCCTGATTCTTCTCAGGTGCTTCTCCAGGTAGTTTTCCTGTGTATACTTGCATATTCCACGCATAGCTAGATTTTGCATCACAGGCTGCCCATATTTTGATGCCATACTTAGCGGGCTTGTTAGGCATGTACTGTCGGAAAGGACAACGTCCCCTGAATGGAACAAGGCGCTCATCAACAGTGACATGCGGACCAGGATTGTACAACAAAGGCAGAATTTTGACCCATTTATCCCATACATCTCTGATCGCAGCTAACTTGTCTTTTTCACGTCGACCAACTCTGGTGTCGCGGTTGTCAAATCGGATCACACGAGATATCATGTGGAATATCTCCAGAGACATTGTGGCTCGAAAGATTGGCCTTCCATTTTCTTCGCTCCACAGACTTGCTGTTGCTTCTCCTTTTGACCTGTACACTCCAGCTAATACCAGAATTCCGATGTAAGCATGCAAGTCAGTCTGATTCAGTGGTTTCCATTTCTCTTGAAATACAAGCCTCCCCTCCAAATTGGTCATGTCCAGTATAATCTTCTCTATTGGTGGGGATACGAAGAGCTGAAATGCTGACTGAATATCTTGAACTCGTGTGACAGCAAATCTTGTAGGACCGGGAGTCATTTTGATGACATTGACAGATGACAGTCTACCTCGACTTTGGTGTGATGATGTTGACCATTTTATCTTACCATCTTTAGATGTCCATGTATTCTCTGTGGATGATGATTGCTGTATTTCTTGGTTTTCAGCTGAGACGACAGCAGACTCATCCTCTGAATACTCATCGGAAGAAAATTGAAAATCTGGGTCATCAATAACATTGTCCTCGGCCTCTGAAAGATCCTCTATCTCTGAAATCTCCTCCTCTGCATCACTATCCCAGTTCAATATCTGTGCCAAAGTTTCTTCAGCTGTAAACCTTGTGGAGCTCATTTTTGGTTTCTTTGCCAAAGAGATGACATGAGAACAGTGACGGTGACAAGGAAAAGGGCGAGAAAGTCCCGCCTCTACTCACACCTGAGACCCAGGTGTGAGTAGAGGCAAAAGTACAAAGGGACATGTTCATTTTTGATCTGAATAGCTGTTTACCCATATTAAAGAGTCTGGGTCAAAATGACCCGCAACATATTTGTATACAAACTCTGCACAGACATTGTACTACACATCAAAGAGTCCAGATCTCACACACAAGCTCATGACCCAAAATGAGAAAAAGTCACAAAATTGTAGGAAGAAAAAAAAGGGATAACCAGTACTCTGGTCAACACAAAAACTGAAATGGGTCAAATTGACACGCAACATAATACAAGGGTTAAATCATATTTAGTCAGCTGCATCATGTAATTATGTAGAAGACACTCTTCATCAAGTGGGTGGCTCTTAAAAGAGCCGTTGTTGTCGTGAGTCGGTGTGGTTTAACCTCCGAAGCCGTACAGGGTGCGGCCCTGTCTCTTCAGGGCGTACACCACGTCCATGGCGGTCACGGTCTTCCTCTTGGCGTGCTCGGTGTAGGTGACGGCGTCACGGATCACGTTCTCCAGGAACACCTTGAGCACTCCGCGGGTCTCCTCGTAGATCAGGCCGGAGATACGCTTCACGCCGCCGCGGCGAGCCAGACGGCGGATAGCGGGCTTGGTGATGCCCTGGATGTTGTCACGGAGGACTTTGCGGTGACGCTTGGCGCCTCCTTTGCCGAGTCCTTTTCCTCCTTTTCCTCGTCCACTCATGTTTACAGCTCTGCGTAAGTTGAACAGAATGATCTCGAAGTCAGTGCTCCGGAATTTATTCAGCCTCTGCGGACGTTGTAGAGAACAGAGACATTGGGCGGGACAGATTTCGTGGGCGGGGCGTATCCAACGGTCACAGACAGAGCAGCAAAATCACGTCATCTATTATAGGGTTAGTGTTGCCTACCGCTGTTCATCAATTACACAGAACATATTGTGGAATTAAAAACAAAAGAGTCAAGGAGACGGTCACCGAACCTGTTTTATATTAAAAAAAAGTGTGCAATCAATAATTAGACATTTAACTATTATGAATAGTGGTTATAAAATTATAATGAATAGAATGGTGGACATATTAGAGTTGATTGAGGCTGAACAAACGTGCACTAAAGGAGAGGGTCATGTGGGACAATTCAAGCACTTTGTGGGATATTATTTACATATTTACATTATTTTATTGTTTTTTTATTGTTGTTTTATGCACAGAAATAACAGAAGAAGATAACAAAATAAGAAAATCCATTATTCTCTTAGGATAAACAGAATAAAAACATTTGTACTATCAATATATTATCATCAAATCAATAAATGATGTGTTAGCTTTATTTGGGGAACCACACGTGAAGTGGCCAAACGTGAAATTCTATTAAAAGATTTAAAAAAGTTGGGTGGCTTTGGTGATGCGATGGCCCGACATTTCACTAAATGCAACAGTTGTGTTGGACAAGCCCGAAGTAAAACATATTTTGATCTGGTTTATGGTGATTTTATCAAAGAGTTTGCTCTTGACTGGAGGGGATGAACTTCAAAATCAAATTTCAAACAAATTATATGGTGGCCACATTTCTCAAAAAACTTTAAATGATAATGAAACAAACAAAAAGAAAATATCACATTTAACACAAAATCTGGTGAAAACTTTAAAGACATAAGACTCATGTCAAATCACCTTCCAGTGAGAGCAAATGTAAAATGGAGTTAGAACAAAAATGTATCCAATTAATGGAATGTTCCAGATCACAAAAAATCTGGGAAAAAAGACATGGACTTGGATTCATTTATAACAGGAATTATAATGTTGTTTATGGACTTCAGGAGCATCTTCCACCCAAACAGCTCGACTCCACCCACCATCACCATCAGCACAGTTAAAATCTGGAAAACAAGGACCAAACTCACAAACAAAAGCAGTAAGACCTACAAACAGATCAACAGACAAACATTTTTAATTTGTTTTAAATGTTTCACTAACTCTGCATAATTACATTATGAACATTCATTCATTCATTTTCTACCGCTTATTCCCGTTGGGGGTCGCAAGTGACTGGAGCCTATCCCAGTGACTTTGGGCCTTAGGCGGGGTACACCCTGGACAGTGGACACTCGTTGCAGCAAACACAGAGACAAGGACAGACAACCATTCACTCTCACACTCATTCACTACGGACAATTTAGAGTTGTCAATTAACCTGAACACAGTCATGTCTTTGGACGGTGGGAGGAGCCAGAGAACCCGGAGAGAACCCACGGTAACACGGGGAGGACATGCAGACTCTACCCAGAGAGATTGTGTTATGTTAGGGTGGTTCGGAATTCAAACCCACGATCTCCTTGCAGAGAGGCAGAAGCTCTAGCCGCTCTGCCACCGTGCACCTCACATTGTGAACATGTTTTTTTTTCTTGTGCATCATTGTACTAAAGTTTACTAAGAAGACAAAAGCATGTAATCTTTTTTTTTCTACTTACATGTTGTAAAATGCTGACTGCCTACAGATTTTATAGCATTCACACATAGAACATATTGTGGCATTAAAAACAAACGGGTAATGGAGACAACACATTCCAACACATCAGATAAAATAAATGTAAAGGTTTTGAAATGTTGTGATAAAATATGTATGAGCCATGTATACAAAAGACAAAATATCAAACCTTTCACCAAAAACAGATCTTTCACCTTTGTAGGTCTTGTAAACATGAGGCGGACGAGCCCAAAGTGGACCATATTTTTATCTGGTGTGTGAGGATTTTTCTCCATACAATTTGTTCTTGATTGGAAGGGACTAACTTCTAAAAGGATCTATCAACAAATCACTAATAAACTGTATGGAGGCCAAATCTCTTTCAAAAATGTAAACAATGACACAAAAAAAACCAAATAATTCAACTCTAAATCTGATCAAATGATTAAAGATATGACGGCTCAAGGCAATAAATCGCCTTCCAGTGAGAACGATTGTTAAATGGAGTTATGTTACAACTTGCATGCTACAATATCAAGCCACAGGGCTAATTAAAGTGAACTTTCTTGATGGTCTTTGCACAATTTACATAACATACAGTTTGTGCTCATTTATTAAAGTGGGCGGCCCTGAAAAGGGCCTTTGTCTGTCGCAGTAAACTGGGTTTACTTGGAGCTGGTGTACTTGGTGACGGCCTTGGTGCCCTCGGACACGGCGTGCTTGGCCAGCTCTCCGGGCAGCAGGAGGCGCACGGCGGTCTGGATCTCCCTGGAGGTGATGGTGGAGCGCTTGTTGTAGTGCGCCAGACGGGACGCCTCTCCGCCGATCCTCTCGAAGATGTCGTTGACGAAGGAGTTCATGATGCTCATGGCCTTGGAGGAGATGCCGGTGTCGGGGTGGACCTGCTTCAGCACCTTGTACACGTAGATGGCGTAGCTCTCCTTCCTGGTCTTTCTCTTCTTCTTGCCGCCTTTGCCGGCGGTTTTGGTCACGGCTTTCTTGGAGCCCTTCTTGGGCGCGGCCTTTGCGGGTTCAGGCATGATGTGTTCTTCTGAGGACAGACGAACGAATGACTCTGACAGCGCCGCCCCGCTCTATTTATACAGGCCTCATGTAAAGCGGCTGCGCTGTTCCTCGAAGCTGATTGGAGGATCACAGATGTCGGTTACTGAGCAAGATTTATGCTCTTTTAGAACTCCAGTTTCAACATTAATCAATTTCAATTGCTTCAGGGAAAATTCCTATAGCTCTAACAACATGAGTGTATTTTGTTTTCTGTTTTAAAATGTATTTTTCAACATTGTGTAATAATCAAACCTATCTTTACAAAAGAGATTCACATTTAACAGTTCTTTAACAAAATGGGCCTCTGAAAACTACGAATTCAATGATCAAGTAAACAAATTAGTAACTCAATATTGAGTGATCAAATACACCATCAGGAGTGAAAAGATAATGTTCAAATTTAACTGAATTTATACTTAGTTTAAAATGAACGGACAAACGACACAAAACTCAAAATAGACAGAATTGAAATTGAAAAAGTATTTGTAATTACATTTCTCGAGGTTGTAATCAACTCCAGATTAACATGGAAATATCAAAGACTCTGTAAAAATCAATGATTTGCTCAATCGTCATGAGTTATTTATCATTTACTCTACACTGATTCTTCCACATGAGCTGCTGTGTAGAGCTGTGGGTTTTACATTTAAGACCTCAATAAATGATATAGTTTTATCACAGAAACGAGCCTCTGGTAACTAAAGTTGGATATTATCAACATACAAATCCATTATTAGTTTAATTAAATGTGATTAAAACCATGCCAATTATAAAGTACTTCAAATAATGTTTAAAGCTCAACTAAGTAGTCTCCTAGAAGGTGTTCAAAAACACTCTAAACTGCAAAAATACAATTTTAATTTAAGAGATGACAGAAAACAGTTGTCTTTTCTTGGAGCTTTCTTGGAAGAATGTAAATTCAGAGGTCCAAGTGTGAAATTCTTTACAATTAAAAACAAATTGTCACTGCCCATTCTAGAAGCTTATCTGAAGCAATTAATAGGTCTACATGTGAATGTTAAAGATGTACATTTATTGAGAAGGCTAAAGAGAACAGTTTAAGTTAATTATGGATTATTTATTTTCATGGCTTGATATGTGCTGCCATCTGCTGTAAACTATGGAGAACTTCAGGATATGTGGAGGAAAAATAAAACGGAAAACGATCAGAAATACTGCTAATCACGGAGGGTTAAATGTGTAAGTTAATGTATAAAATTGGGCATAGAAGCAATTAGTTTCTGGCCATTTTGATCACACAAAACATCGTGGGACCATCATGCAATCACTTGAAACCACTACATGACTAGTTTTAAGTGTACTTCTTTGTCAGGCGTAAACGATAAAATAAAAGCACAGCTCTTTAGTGGTTGTGGGTGGCTCTGAAAAGAGCCGTTGTGTGGTTTGGTTCAGGTCCGGCTTTACTTGGCCTTCTCGGTCTTCTTGGGCAGGAGCACGGCCTGGATGTTGGGCAGCACTCCTCCCTGGGCGATGGTCACTCCGCCCAGCAGCTTGTTGAGCTCCTCGTCGTTGCGGACGGCCAGCTGCAGGTGGCGGGGGATGATCCTGGTCTTCTTGTTGTCCCTGGCGGCGTTACCGGCCAACTCCAGGATCTCAGCGGTCAGGTACTCGAGCACCGCGGCCAGGTACACGGGGGCTCCGGCTCCGACGCGCTCGGCGTAGTTGCCCTTCCTCAGCAGCCTGTGCACACGGCCCACGGGGAACTGCAGCCCGGCCCTGGAGGAGCGGCTCTTGGCCTTAGCTCTGGCTTTACCTGCGCCCTTTCCGCGTCCAGACATGTTTTCAATGGGAGTAGATTTCACACGAAGGAGAAACTGATGTCCGCAACGGCGCACGGGCGGTTTATAAAGCAGCGCTGCTGACTTCTGATTGGCCAGACTGAGCGTTAGTGCTGTCGTCCAATCAGAGACCAGCACGGACAGCAGCCCCGGCTTAGTGCAGAAATCTACCGTTTTCTCACCAACTGTGTTGAAATATTATATTGTTATGTTTGTGTAGAAATACAATAACGTGTAAGAAACAATACATATACAGAAATAGACAAGCAATAGAGGATTTTGCTATAAATAATAAAGAGTATATTAAAATCAATAACCGCAGTATACAGTTCGTTAAATTACATTTCCACAAAGTTTTTTTGATACAAAGAAGAGATTGATGTTTGTTTCAAAAACATTGTTTCACATAATATTATTTTATACCTGTCCCTAATTGTTTTTCTTATCGCCACTCAAAATCCCTCATTAATAATAAAATAATTATATTCAGTAAAATCTTGTGAACAAGGAACAGAGCTCTCTTTGTCTTTTGTATTTTACTTTTTTAATGTTTCATTATGTCATTTGAGTTTTTAATAAATAAATCAAAAGGTTTTGCTCTACATTTGTTTAATCTCTACAAATGTAATTTAATTTGAAAATGTAAAGTATGTGACTCTGTGTTATGAAGCTACGGCTAGCAATTGGCAAAGGTTTAATGATATTAAAATGAGAATCACAAATTCGTCAAACCCAGACAAAAAAGTGGAAATGGCCTTTATCATTGATGTGCTTAACAAACTTAAGTTTAAAACCAGTTTTGTGGAAGTGGTATTGAGGGATTATTAAACACAATGTGCAGATTTAAGCAGAAATCAAATGCCTGATAATGGATTTAGAGGTTAGAGTTTACTTTCTCAGCATTCATAAACTTGTTCCAGCCCCTTATACAATTAGGTGTTTTTTATTCATATCAACTAATTCTTCTAAAAGTGTGCATTTACAGTGGAGTAATCTCTTTCTATTCTGTAGGTGGCTCTTAAAAGAGCCGTTGTGTGTTTGTTTCTCGGGTGAGTTTAAGCCCTCTCTCCGCGGATGCGGCGGGCCAGCTGGATGTCCTTGGGCATGATGGTCACCCTCTTGGCGTGGATGGCGCACAGGTTGGTGTCCTCGAACAGACCCACCAGGTAGGCCTCGCTGGCCTCCTGCAGAGCCATGACGGCGGAGCTCTGGAAGCGCAGGTCGGTCTTGAAGTCCTGGGCGATCTCCCTGACGAGGCGCTGGAAGGGCAGCTTGCGGATGAGCAGCTCGGTGGACTTCTGGTAACGACGGATCTCCCTCAGAGCCACGGTGCCGGGCCTGTAACGGTGAGGCTTCTTGACGCCGCCGGTGGCCGGGGCGCTCTTGCGGGCGGCCTTGGTGGCGAGCTGCTTCCTGGGAGCCTTTCCTCCGGTGGATTTACGCGCGGTCTGCTTGGTTCTGGCCATTTTCTCTGCTCTGGGTGTGAAAACCTGAGACGATGTGGGCTTCAGTCTGAGGCGGCGGCTTTTATAGAACCAGGACGAAGCTGATTGGCTCTGCTGGGCTCGCGCTCTGGATTCAAACATTAACCACGCCTCCGTCCCGCGCGCCCATTGTTGGTCACTCACTAAGCTTTTCTTTTCCCAACCCACTTATGCCAAAGTTTATTTTTTAATTATATTTTTTCACATTTAGGGTAATCTTAGGGTTAGGTTTAGGAACAGATCATTTGGTCACATTTAGGGCTTTGGGGGAGGTAAGCTAACTGGGCCTGGGCATAACTAGGTCAGAGGAAAAAAGGACGCCCCTTTTTCATTTCCAGGGTTATATACAGGGGTGAAAGTAAACCGGTACGGGCCGGTACTGCGCACCCCTAAAAGATTTGGTGGTGGTAGTTAAGTGCTTTATGTGCACAGACTAATCCCAAATGAAAATTGAAAGAATGAAAAATAATGGCCACTGTTAGGCTAAAGGAAGACTGTGTTGTCTCAGAGCTACAGTAAAGTCTAATAAATTACATCCTTAGTCAAGAGTTAACTGTAAATTCTCATTAGGCCTTATTTAAAAAGGATTAAGATCTAAATATGACACGATAGGCTACTTTGTCCAGAGGCCTCCAGTTAAGCAGGTTACTCAGGTTAATTAAATTAATAGTGCACAGTGTCATGTGAGTCAGTCTTTATGTTAAAATGCATTAGAAAACTATCTGCTGTTGAAGGGAAAAACACCACGTCCCTGATTTGAACACAATTTAATATAGTGAAGAAATGCTTTTTTAAAATTTTTTATTAATTTTATCAAAACCAAATTATGATTACTCAGTGTGTTTCATCCTGCAAACTATTATTATATCTGTTAACCAACGTAAACAATAACACTACTTTCACCTCTGGTTATATTTATGCGTATGTGTGTGTGTGCGTGCGTGTGTTGGTTAACACGCTCCAAGTGCTTACAAAAAAAACATTTATCCACCAATGCACCTTTGTGCTGTATTTGGTGACTTTACTTCTTGTCCACAAAAATCAGCTTAACAAACTTACTGTCATCAGGTACATCAGGGGTGTCCAAACTTTTTCCATCGAGGGCCACATATTGAAATATAGACCAAGCCGGGGGCCACAAATCGATTGTGAAACGTTCAAAAAAGCTGCATTTATCTGATGTTTTAAGCTCCACCACATCTACATTCAGTCTCAGTGCCTTAATATCAGGTCTGTGTCGCACCAAAATGTTAGTTATTTAGGTTGGAATTGTAGAAAATCTTAAATGTGCTGTAAATAGTACTTATCAGGACAATGTGGGCCAGTTCACCAGGAAGACTAAGGGCCAAGAAAAATTGGTCTGAGGGCCGCATTTGGCCCCCGGGCCTGAGTTTGGACATGCCTGATGTACAGTATCTGCACCATGTCCACAGGGTCTTCATGGACGGTTGTCGTCTTCAGCCAGATCTCTGAACATTAAGGACATTTATTCAGGACATGGATTAGAGTTTGATGAATGACGTGACAAATCACATTTTCCCCTCAAGCTGGTTCTGTTCCCAGCTCTGAGTCAACACCAGTTTCAGAACTAGTTGTTTTTTTTCCACAGATCCAACTGTTGTAACCAGCCCTCACCTCCACGTTTGCCAGAGACCCCTAATACATGTCAGCTTTGTGATTTCATCCCGTGCCGCCACCATTATTTTCCTAAGTGCCTTGAAGGTGGAAAAGCAGTAAATAAAAATGTGACAATTTTCTATTTGCCATAATACATGACATACAGGCTGCTTAAAGGTGGCATTAATAATATTTGTACTCGTTTTGTGCTATTTGGAAAAGTTATGAGAGCGGAGGCAGAATTTATATCACAATATTCCAAACTATCATATCATATCGGCTACTGATGTATCTGGGAATAAGGCCCAGCCCCCAATTCAAAATAATGACAATGACTTCAGGTTGGCACATTGAAAAATACAAAACAATTTAATATACAGCTGATTAAAACAATGGAAAATGTAAAAACACTGGCTGATGGTATTCATGCAGAGACAGAGTTGGCGTCTGTTAAAAGTTTCTCAAGGTTCGGAAAGGAAATAAAGCGCTAAAACGGTTTATTCTCATCAAAATCATACAGTTCATTTACAGGCCGTCCAGCGTTTAAACTTAAAAAAGAAAGAAAAAAGGAAAAACGTCACTTTTGTGCTGGTCCCACAGAGTAAAACTGAAATAAAAGATTTACGGTGGTAGATTTGGGTAAAAGCGAATAAAAGAGGTGTTTGTCCGAATGGTTCTGAAGACGCTGCTGGTTGGTTTAAAAATAAGTGCGTTTCCACGGAGACAGAGGTCGGAGGTCAGTGTTTGTTGTTGGGGTCGTCCTGGTTTGTCGTCGAGAGGCCATTTTGTGTCTGACTGGTGCCCGATCCCAAACCGTACAATCTCCCACAATACTTGGCGTCGTCGATGTTGTCCTCGAAGAAAAGCTGAAGAGAGAAAACAAACGTGTCAAAGCCAAAAGCGTTTACATTTCCCGCTCGTTTCGCTGATATTTTCCGCACTCGGTACAGTTCGGGATCCAGAATACGTACTTCTTCGCGTTTATTCACCTTATTCCTGAAGTTGTCGTACACACCGCCGTCTTGTTTCCGTTGTAGTTCACACGGAGCAGACGAGCTCAACAGAAAATAAGTTCTACTCGACTAAAAAGACGTTTTCAGGAAATCGTTGCGTTGTGACTTGTTGTTGCTCGTGTTCATTAAACATTTTACACAAATCAATCTACTTTATGTAACATTTTAGCCTCAGACTTTTCCCTCGTTCGTCATTAGCTTTAACGGAGTTCTCGTCAAATGAAAGTGCGTTTACAACAAAAGTGCAAAAAACGGCAAAAGTGGGCGGGGCAGAATAAGGTGAATAAGATGGAAGGCAATTGAGATCAATCAATACGGGGCGTCTTGATTGATTTATTTTTTTATTGTACAATCGTGATGATACTTACGGCTCTACTGGAGCTTTTAGCCCGATGCACAGTGACTGCAATATTTCACGTTTTGGATTTTTTTGTCACAGTCTCCTGCTTCTCCACTGAACACTTCAGTTTGGACACAGTTCGATTCGCAGTCGTGTTATTTGTACCTCTTTCATCCTGAAGAAGGCCATCCCTGTGAGCAGAGAGTCTGAACCGGCCTGATGCTGTCGGCCGATCCTCTTGAGCTCCAGCTGATCGGCCACTTCCTGTAACCCGCCCTGAACACAGCAAGCACCACAGAGCAAACCCCATGACTGAATGTTCTACATATGACTGTGCAAATACAGGTAAACATTTAACTGTGCATGGTTTATCTGTGTGCAAATGTAAGATAAACAGTAAAAAGACAACAGAGCGGCCATTGTGGCAAATTGGTGCAGCTATGGCTTCATAAATACATTATTACCAGACCATACAGAGAGTGAACGAATCCAGGCTTAACTGCACTTCACCCACTGGAAAAACTGTATCATTGCAATAATTATATATAGGTTTGTCAAAAGAATCGAAGATAAGATCGTAAAAGTAGTTTACGAATGAGACAATTTTGTGTTTGGAGCATTCCTCTAAGGAACATCTTCAAAAGAAAAAAGAAAAAAAACTAAAAATGCATTTCTGTTCACTTCGTGCCTGAACTAAATGCCTGGTTTATCCAACCGTCTGAAGTGCAATGCAAAGGAGTTCTGCTCTGGGACAAACAATTGTTCAATTCAAAACAGAATACTGTGAGTGCTGTGGTTAACAACTGATTTGTGTTATAATCCCAAAAGTAATAATGTCATATTCCCAAAAAAACTATTCCCAAAGTGGGGGTCACGACGGGTGAGCTGGGGGTCGCAAGATGATTTCAAAGTCTAATTTTAATAAATTTGACACAAATTTAAAATAAAAATACAGTCTCTTTTAGTAAAATAGGGTCCAATAAAACAATAAACTATGTAAAAATAAACAATATTAAACGTGATTTTAAATGTCAGCAACAAGTCTGTAAAAGAGGGCGACGTGTCTTGCTTGTTATGGTGATGTAAAAAGCTGGAGGAAAGTTGTCACAAAAATGCAAAAGTTTGACTGACCCTACCCCCCCAGTTATTTGTTTAACTGATTTGGTACAGAAACCATGAGTAATTAAACAGCAATCAGATATTATTCTTTGTTATTAAAATAAAACAAAATGTTTTTGCACCTTGAGGTTCTTGCAGCTCTTCATGAGATATTTGACGTCATAAATGGCAGGAAAAAACAGGTTTAAGATTTGGAAGAAGTCGTGCTCCTCCTCGGGCAGTCGGGCGTCTGTGAGCAGCTTCACGAGGTATCCGAAATCATAACCACTGCAACACACAACAAACCATCAAATCAAATCAAATCAATTTATTTTTATAATGCCCAAAATCACAACAACAGTTGCCTCGATGGGCCACAGGTAAAAGCAGTTCAGATAACTGTCCCAGAATGCCCCTGTCCTTTGACCCTCCTTCGCGGCGAGGAAAAACTACAAAAAACCCCACGGGACAAAGTATAAACCTCGGGGAGAACCACAGTGAAGGAGAGATCCTACTCCCACGGACGGACAGGCTGCAGCTGAACTAGGACTGACATCCACTTGGACTGAACCAGAACCACTCAAGAGGGAGGTGGCTTTAAAGAGTTCCTCCAGGCGGACGAGGAGCAGTCCACCAGTGTAGAGAGATCCTCCAGCAGGAGATGAGGAACAGTTCATCTAAGTTCAGAACACTTCAGAAAAGAGGAAATCAAAGTATTAAATGAGGAGACCACAGTTTTGTTTTTTGGGGCGTGTCATGGTTCATTATTCAAACCAGATAATGCACTCACCCAACTATACAAACGTATAGATCAGTTTGGGGAAAGAAAGAAGCAAATCTGAAAGAAAAGTACAAACCAGGTGTGACCCGACCGCTCCAGTGGACCAATAACGACAAAGACAGTACTGAGCCCGAGAACGAACAAATGGAATGAAAGCAGAAGACGTATCTCACAGACACAGCCTGTTCAATCGTAGGAATGGAGATTTTATATATTTATGGATATAATGATTTATCAATTCTACCGTATAGCTCTTATACTGCTTATTCCTGAAGTTGCCGTTCGCGCCGCCGTCTTGTTTCCGTTGTAGTTCACACGGAGCAGACGAGCTCAACACAAAATAAGTTCTACTCGACTAAAAAGACGTTTTCAGGAAATCGTTGCGTTGTGACTTGTTGTTGCTCGTGTTCATTAAACATTTTACACAAATCAATCTACTTTATGTAACATTTTAGCGTCAGACTTTTCCCTCGTTCATCATTAGCTTTAACAGAGTTCTCGTCAAACGGAAGTGCGTTTACAACAAAAGTGCAAAAAACGGCAAAAGTGGGCGGGGCAGAATAAGGTCAATACTGCTTATTTAAACAGTACTCATGTCTGTATTTAAACTCTCAGGCATCATTTATTTTTTAGACAATTTTTAAATAATAAACTAGTACTGAGGAAATAAAAATGTTTTAATGTAATCGGTTACAATCTAGGACAGTGCAGTGCTTTATTTCAAACGGGCAAATGAAACGACCAATGACCTCCCGGTGTGTGTTTCTCTTGTGATTAGAGTTCAGTCTGTGCACCGCTCCTCACTGTCGACGTGACTAGGACTTACTCTCATGGGACACTTCTTGTGTGATGTTATGACGCCACAGTTTGTTAAACATGGTCAACGAGTAAAAAGGTAGAACCAGTGAAAAATTGTTTCCCTCAAGGCAACTTGTAGACCTTAATCTAGAGTCGCCTCTCCGCAGACCTTAACCAGGAGGCGCCCACGTGACCCGTACCTTAACCCAGAGGCCCTACCAGAGCCCGGATGTGTCAAAAATAACCAACATCAACACACGGCGCCTTATGTTTTTAATTCAATCATTCCTCTTGTAGAAACTAAATCAAATATTAGTCTCTCCGCTGATTAATCTGAACAAAATGTAATGATTAGAGTTTGTCTCGTGTGAAGTGTATATTTAGATCTTACAGCACCACACGCTCTTTACGTTATCACTTCTAATGTCTAATGTTAATGACGTTGAAGTGGAGTTTTAAGTAACATGTTATAAAAACCTGGGCTGAAGTTTACTGTTAATCGCAAATTTAATGTGAATTTGTAGAAATAGATCCATCGTCAATAAAGATGAGACTGGAATCTGACGATGAAGAACACGAGGAGGAGCTGGAGGTCTGCGGAGAGGCGACTCTGGATTAAGGTCTGCAGCCGGACGCCTCTCGACCACCTACATTTTTCCGTACCAAAGGGCCGGCTGTTTGGTCCAAAGTCTAGGTGTGACCGCAGGAGCGAGTGTGAACGCACCCTTATTGTATCGTAAACAGACGCAACAAAATGAGGTTCGATTTATTTTGAAGTTTGCTCCAGGAATTCTCACGAGTATCATTTATGAGTGTTTATGATCAACTGCGACCTGAATAATCACATGAACTCTATCTCAGCAGGGGTAATACTGACCTGTGGAAGGAGAGCCACTTGACGTTTTCACACAGGACCAGCCCTGACGTCATGAGCAGCTCGGCAAAGTACAGCGTGTCGATTCCCTCCTCCTCGTGTTTCTTGAACTGCAGGCCGGAGTTTTGCAGCAGGTCTATGGAATCCTGGGAGTACATGTCTTCTCTGTAAAAACACAATAAAGACACATCAATTATGCTGTGTTCATGGGATGATTACAGTTTTAGAATGATCTTGAACTTTATCAGAACTAGTATAAGACAAAGAAGAAATACATAGTTGAAAAAGGGGAAAAAATGTGTTTGTATTATCACTGTGGTTTTTCTTAGTTTAGACATTTTAGTATTTAAGACAACAGAGACCAAATCAGGACCAAACTTGTACAAGAACGGATTATTGTTGAGTCCTGAGGTAGACTTGGTTTGGTCTAGACCAGGCATGTCCAAACTCAGGCCCGGGGGCCAAATGCGGCCCTCAGACCAATTTTTCTTGGCCCTTAGTCTTCCTGGTGAACTGGCCCACATTGTCCTGATAAGTACTATTTACAGCACATTTCAGATTTTCTACAATTCCAACCTAAATAACTAACATTTTGGTGCAGCACAGACCTGATATTAAGGCACTGAGACTGAATGTAGATGTGGTGGAGCTTAAAACATCAGATAAATGCAGCTTTTTTTAACGTTTCACGATTGATTTGTGGCCCTCCACTTGGTCTATATTTCAATATGTGGCCCTCGATGGAAAAAGTTTGGACACCCCTGGTCTAGGGCTGCAGTCGATTAAAGAAATTCTTGGTCGACTAAAAACCTGCCCCTATTTAGGTAGAAAACAAAGGAGAAGTGAGCGCTTCACTGGGTCTGAAGACTAGTGAACAGGATCAGGTTCTCTTCGAGGATAAATGGATACATTACTATATTAAAAGAAATCGCCGTATTAGAAAACTTGTGGAGCACAGGCAGAGATCCGAGGCACACTGACTGAGTAAAAGTCCTTTATTGTGGACAGGGACGCCAACGCGTTTCGACCGTGGTGGTCTTCATCAGGGCATTGAGCACATGAACGAACAGGTGTCCTTAAATTGTGTTAATCATGTGACAAGCATCACGTGAACCGACCACAAAACACGTTCACGTGCCTCGGATCTCTGCCTATGCTCCTCAAGTTTTCTAATACGGCGATTTCTTTTATCTAAAAACTTGATTAGTCGACTAAACGGGTTGTGGCAAAATACGCCAAAAATATAAAGTATTTCCATGTATCTGACCGAAACTGCACTCAAAAGAACACAACTGTAGACGAGTTCATAGAAAAACTGCTATTTTTACAGAAAACAAACAAAAAAACAGGTTAAGACTCCAAAATCTCCAGCTAAATCACTCCATATCTTCTTGCTTTTGCCGTATGAATCATTTTAGAATAACTTAATATAAATAAAATGATTAGTCGACTAATAAATAATCTTGGTCAACTAAGACACCATCGAAGTAATAAACGTCTACAGTGCTAGTTTGGTCCTGTTTCAGTGAAAGTCCAGGTTTAATCCCAGTTTAGTTTCACTTTTGATGAAGACTCGTGTTATTGCGGTGGGTCATTTTCTCACGTGAGGTTGAACTTGAAGTTGAACTGCCAAGTGGTGGTTCCCGCTGGATTGTCCCCGTCCTCGTTCATGAAGGTCAGGCCGAGCTGGATGATCTTGAGCAGGTCCACGTTGCAGCGCAGGAGCTGGTACTGATAGTCCACGGTGCTGCGAAACTCGCCGATCGGCCGCACCACCACGCCAGGAAACTCTGTGTCCTGAAAAAGTGCACGTAATACAGTGGATTTTAGGCTCTGGGTTTGATCTTTCACACAATAATAGTAAATACTTTTGGCGCAGTACATTTGATGATGCAACTATTGTTCAGTTTTCAAAGTATTTCTTGCTTTTTCGTTATTTATTGTTTTTAAATAAATCAATTCAATTCAATATTTCATTCATTAAAGTATATATTTTTGTTTCCATGCTTATTGACCTTATTCTGCCCCGCCCACTTTTGCTGTTTTTTGCACTTTTGTTGTAAACGCACTTCCGTTTGTCGAGAACTCCGTTAAAGCTAATGATGAACGAGGGAAAAGTCTGACGCTAAAATGTTACATAAAGTAGATTGATTTGTGTAAAATGTTTAATGAACACGAGCAACAACAAGTCACAACACAACGATTTCCTGAAAACGTCTTTTTAGTCGAGTAGAACTTATTTTCTGTTGAGCTCGTCTGCTCCGTGTGAACTACAACGGAAACAAGACGGCAGCGCGTACGACAACTTCTGGAATAAAGTGAATAGCTTTTCATGTTGATTTTATAATTATATAATACTATATTTTTTCCTCTTCTGTGGTTTAAATAGTCTCTGTGCATGGAACGTCAGCTGGTTATTTTTTAATTATCTCGCACATTGTACACTTCTCGTTTAATTCATTTCTATCGGGTTTTTGCCAAGTCAAAAGAATAAATACTATAAGATCAGGCAGAGAACACTGAGCTGTGATGGAAGCCTCTGAAACACGTTAAAGACAAAAACAGGTGACTGCTTCGACAAAGGACACTTTGGTGGCGAGTCTGTGTCTCAGTGCTAATTCTAAACGAAACAGCCCAACTGAAAGACCATGCACAGAACCTATTGTCCAAATCGGTACCAAAAAGACAGAAAGGGTACCCAAGCCCTAGACAAACTGAAATGCTATTATTTAATATGATGTATTATAATGTAATAATGTAATGTACTCTGATATCCGCCTGGTGCATAAAATTCTACATGACGCCGCCTCCTCTTAAGACCTACAGCCTCGCTCTCAACTCACAATAGAGCGTTAAGATCTGTGTCTAGAGGTGATTGTAATATTCCTAAAAGAAAGTCTGCCTTTTCCCAATCAGCCTTTTCTTACAAAGACACAAGGAATGGAACGGGCTGCAGACAATCTCAAGAATTTGGCCGATTTCTACAGCTTCTCTCGGCCGTCAAAAACTGGATTCTGGAGCACCAAACCTGCTCACACTAACAATACCGAGCGGGTATCTAACATCAGATGTTACCCTCGTGGGTATCACCTGATGGCACCAGATCACCAGATCACCAGACCAATAGTGTAATAATATGACAATACCATCAGGTACAGAGCTGTCAGATGTGACCCTCGTGGGTATCATCTGAGCTGTATTTCTGCACTTTAAATACTATTGCACGCTGCACTTCAATTATACCAGGTACTGTAATGTTGTAAATATGTATTTTATATTGTTTGTCTTTAAATGTTGTAAATATGTATTTTTATGTTGTTTGTCTTTTACTTGTCAAGGACTACAGATGGAAATGAGCATTTTTGCTAAATCTGGTGCAGCCATCTTTTAAATGTAACTGCACACTGTCCTTTAAATAAATCAATCAATCAATCAATAATATAATAAAGTTGTAAAGATGTAGTGTGGGGCACTTCATTAAGACATGTCTGTATTTATCAACTTCTAGTGTGAGGAAAAGACATTGCACAAAAGGCTTATAATATTATTTACAGTAACAATTTACATCTGTTAAATTAAGCCAGTTTAAAGTGGTCTGTAAATGTAAAAAGTAAATGGTCTGAATAAAATACTGAATAAGCATTCCTTAATGCTCCATGATTTGGCCCCTGCTCCTCGAGCCGCTCTCATCGCCCAAAGAAACATCTCAGGTCGTGTCACTCGAGGCTCAATGAGAGGTGACTGTGTAATCCGTCTGAGAAAGAGCAGCTTCAGTCAGGCCTGGTCTGTGAGAACTGTGTACCCGACACCATTAAACACTGATCCTCTTACAAAACATTTAAGAAACATTCACAAGAGTGGCTGGTGAACACATTTATATGCACACACTAAAATCTATTTGGCCGCTCACTGTACATTTTTGTAAATATTGTATTATATTTTGTGTTGATGTTGTGTTGTATTAACCATGTCTGTTTTTGTCCGTTTTATTGCCATTTTGACATCATGGCCGGGGACTACAGATGAAAAATAGCCTCTTTGGCTAATTCTGGCTGTTTTACTCATGTTTTATTCATGTGTTTTATGAAATTGCACTGTCCCCTTTTGGAAATAAAATAAACTAAACTTAATAATAACAACAGTGAAATTGTGACCTCGACAGACGGTGTTTAGTCGGACGGGGCTTTACCATTGCGATGTAGTTGTAGTTCTGAATGATGGCCCTGATCTTGCGCATCTCGTCCTCCACGTTGCTGGCCCAGACCTCGCAAATGATCTGGCTCGAGTCGGTGAGCGCCGCCGGCATTCTGACGATGTCGCCTCAGAACACGACCGTCACCACAGAAACCACCCTCCGATCAGAGAGCGCGAGCAGGGGCCAGCACACCCAGATATGAGCTGAAGGAACAGAAAGAGAAAAGTCATGTCAGAAGGAAGAACAAACAAAGAGAAAAACCATCTCATCCCAGAATGAAGATAATTATTATTAAAAAAAATAAACAGATATCTCCAGTTTGAAAATTTGTCAGAAAGTGTGTTTATTTTTGATCCCATGTTCTACACATATTTTTAATAACAGTATAGGTGAGAGGATTTGCTCAGAAAGCGATGGGATATTATTTTATTGCACTAAAATATGGCTTTAGAAACCACTTCTGGACTAGACCAGTGGTTCACAAACTTTTCTGCCTGGGACCCCCAAAATAGCCATGCAACCGACTCGGGACCCCAAAGCAAAATGAAAATGACAGTAGCAATAATTTTAAGTGTCAGAGCATGTTAAATCAGGTTTAATATTGGTTATTTGAATAATTTATTGTCTTATTGAACCCTATTTCACTGAAAGATACTGTTTTTAATTTAAAAAATAGAGGAAATACAATGTCATATTAATTAAAATGAGATCTTGAAATCATCTCACGACCCCCAGCTCACCCCTCGCGACCCCCCGAGGGGTCCCGACCCCCACTTTGGGAACCACTGGACTAGACAAAGAGTAAATTGTAAACCTTCAAAAGTGTTATCTAATGGCATTTATCTGTTTTTGCAAATGAACTCTTCTGTAGTTATTGTGCTGGCTCTAAAATGGTACAGTTCATGTTGCGTTCGAAGACGTTGGAGCAAAAAATTATTTAAAATTACACAATGCAAGTAACAAACAACAAATGCCTCTGAGATTATTTATTTTCTTAAATATATTTTCAATCACTTGTAAATGTGTCTCATACTTCATCATGCATTTTTACATCACAAAAAGTACATTTCATTAGTCAGGAGGATTTTTGAGAAGACATTTACGTCCACATTTATTCATATATTCAACTTTTGTGGCCAGACATGGAGCTACAGTAAGTTTTGAAGCTTTTACAAAAACCTCATCAACACCATTGTTCAGTATTGATTAAATAATCAGGCAGCATTGAAAACCAGCCCAGAACACAGAGACTAAATGTCCAAATCAATGCAGTCACCGAATCGAGTAAATTAAAGGTAATTTAAGTGTTTTATGAGTTCGGTCAAAGATATAGCTAAGCGTTAAAATCCGACACACAATAGCCACTTCCCGAGGCCAAATAACACCAAAAACTAAAGGATTCGATGAGAAACGTACAATAAACTGACACAACCGAATGAAAACGCCATAAAACAAAAAGTCTGTGAAACGTATTAACAATCAACCGTTAGCTTTAGCCGTTCGTTGCTAACTGAATGCTAACATTTCCGTCAAAAACACCAGTTTCATTTTGAACGACAGTCAAATCAAACATGGATGTAAAGCTTAAAACTTGCAGAGCACTATTTGGTGTGCTGTGCCCGATAAAAGACACAGAGATTGTGGTATTTTACCTTATTTTAGCCGAACACGAACCGCAAAGCTAAAGCGCCCCGGTGCTTGTTTCGTCTTTTTTTCGCTTCTTCCGTTTCCGCTTCGAACAAAGAAAATTGCGTTAAATGCACACTGCCACCTGCTGCCGAAAAACGGAACAAAAACGACAAATACACGATTATTTATTTATTTTATTTATTTTATTTATTTTATTTATTTTATTTATTTTATTTATTTTATTTATTTTATTTATTTTATTTATTTTATTTATTTTTATTTTTTTTAAGGTTTGAGGGAAATATTTATTTACGGTATTCATATTTCATTCATAACATATAAAAAGACGTCATCAGTGACACAGAGATGAACAAAAAAAATTCCACCTGCTACAAGTTTATGTTAAAATGTGTTTTACAAAATGTATTTTAGGAAGAAAAAAAAAGAAAATTTTGGAATTAATTTAAAGCCAATATTTAACTGAATATATTTTTTAAATAAATACAAAGAAGACTAAGCATTTCTTATTCATGGAAATTACTACTAATACACGATTATTTATAATATTATGTGCGCTTGCGTGGTTTTCTTGTTTTAGAATGAGAGCACATGCCATACACTCGTTGTATATTCGTAACAAATAGACTCTTTAAATCACTTGTTGCTTATGCTAATGATTTTATGTTTATAATAACATGAAGTATCTATATTGGCCCTCCAAAAAAATCCCAAACATAAATCTATCAATTTGAAGTTCTCCTGTAGTTTACTCAGGGTGAAAAAAATTAATTAATTAATGCATTACAGGATATTCATCTAAAACGAAGGCTTTTTATGTGTAAAAACTGCCAAAATTGCATTATCCTGATAGTTTAAACTGTTGTCTTTAAATTGTCTCTGTATTTTCAATGACGCGTCGCTTTTTGATGACATCACAGAGGGATTCTGTTTTCTGCACTACTAATTTTAACTTTCATTTTCAAATTTCCTTCACAAACGGCAACTTCACAAACCGTAAAGCTCTGATAGATATTTACCACAGGTGCCCTCCCACCAAACTAAGTCATAATTGGAGCATCATGAGAACCTTCACATAGACTTTAACCCCAACGAATCAAGGCGAGAAAACATCTCAGAGAAACTACGCAAATTGGCTCTGGCAACACATTATTAAAAGCTGGAAAGACAGCAGAGGACGACTGTGGTCGGAGGGGCAGGTGAAGTGATGTACCCATAATGCCTAGTGCAGAGGGGAAAACTAAGGCCCAGGGGCCACATGCAGCCCTTTTGGCATTTTCATCCAGCCCACAAATCATTAAATAAGCATTTTTATGAGTTAAGTCGGCGCATTTGTCATTTTACAGTTGTCTGAGACTGCAGTTTTTCAATTAAGATCAGTTTTGAGAATAGCCACCACTAGAATAACACCAAACTTTGATGCGTTGACCGTAGAAAAGGTTTCAGGGGTTGTCATCCAGATGCTGTTTGAAGATCGAGACGTTTCGACTTCTATCCCAAAGTCATTGTCAATCAGAGAGCTGGTCTGAGAACTCTGGCTTATGCTACTCTGAGTATCCCCACAGGGAGGAGTCACTGAATGCATGTTTTTGTTTGGTAAATCTTTTGTCCTGCCTAGTGTCACCTGATCTCGTTAATGGTCTGTTTTGGTCAGGTAAATAGTTTGCTCTGCCTAGTGTCACCTGAACCTGATAATGGCCTGTCTTTGTTAGGTTAATAGTTGGCCCTGCCCAGTTTCACCTGAGGCTAATCTGTGATGACAGTCTTAGATCTATTGTTCCATTGATTTTGATGCGTTGACTAAAAAGAGTGACCAACAGCACTGTTCCCACTAAAATAAATAAAGGTAATGATTTTTGCTGTTCTAGTGTAGTTATGTTGTAGTATTTTAGACATTAAGTCTGTGTAATAGTGTGTGATATACTGTAATTAACAACATTCAGACTGTAAACCGGGACAGTGTCAAAATCCAACGTGGCCCTCGAGCCAAAAGTTTGCCCAGACCTGTCCTGGTGCCTCCTGTCCCAGCCTGTGGGCCCGTGTGATCATCTGGAGCTGGTCAGGTCGAGCTTCAGAATGAGATCAGCTGACGACCTGAACATCCCGAACGACCAGGTTTTGGATTTCTTCTTGACCAAGATGACAGCGCCAGAATTCATGGGGCTCACACATGGATGTATTAAATGAATTGGATAAGACACGCCCCCTCTGTCCGTGTCCCAGATTGATTAGTGGCCGTGCGAGGTACTGCAGCCTCTTGGAACCAGCTTTTTCCACTTATTATTTCCACCACTAAACTGATAAACTCTTGTAGCTTTTACCGTTTAAATACGGTTAAAGGGCCTCTGACAGGTTGAGCTACTAATTTGACTAAAATGCAGTTAAGATACATATATTTCAAATTCTGCTAAAATCTTTACAAACTTTACACCATTTAGCAATTTCTGTAGGTTTTTAATTTCACTTCCTGGTTGTAAATGATGACATCACGCTAGGAAATGACCATTGCAACCACACTGTATGTTAAAAAGTGGTTTCTTTTGTGTAAATTCTGCATAACCTTCGTCTCCCCAGTGTGATGTCATCAGTTTGTTTACTTCCTGTAATTTTCCAACAGATTTTTCAACTTGTCTCCGCAAACAGCGACCTGATCGGTGTAAAACTATCATTTATATTTACAACAAGTATCAATACACCGAATTAGAAAATCATAAAAACCTGTCACACGCACTTTAAACAAGCTAAATGACAAAAACAAAGGCTCATTGTATAAAAGATGTACAGAACAATTACATTTATTCTGTTAAGACACTTTTACAACAGGACACCAATACCACACGTCCTTGAAATAAAAACTTGCTTGATTGTCACACTCAAATTCAAAGTGTTGTATTAAGAAAAATATTTATGGACCATGAATCCACTGCATGTTTATTGTAAGCTGTATTTTACATTTACTGGTTTTGATATGGCACTTACTGACAGTTAACTGAATATGAAGATTTAAGTATAACAAACATGACCATAATTACAATACCAAGACATACAGGTTGTATTAACAGTTTTTATAAATTATCTTTGGCTCTGAAAATGAATAAAATGAGACATACATATTGAAAATGACATTTTATTTTTTCCTTGGAATTATTTGAAGCAGGTTTTAATGTTGTCCATTTAAAAAGCAAACTATTCCAGTTGTAACTTTGTCTTTCACTGTCTCCCTTTTCTAGAAAATATCCTTTTGAAACGTTGGCATTTAAACACTTCATATAAAGGACAAAGTCAGGGCTGAGAATCAAAGGAGAGCATTTGGTGGATTTACAGACAAAAAATACAGCTTTAAATACATGTATATAAAAAAAAAAAAACTCACTAATCTTGAACAAATTTATCCTGGAACTTGCAATCTTTTACAGCAATTGTTAACCCAGGGGTTCTCAAACTTTTCTGGCCGGGACCCCCAAAATATCCAGGCAATCGACTCGGGACCCCCAGAGCGAAATTAAAAATAATGTTAAATGTCAAAGCTTGTTAAAGGGTTTAATATTGGTTATTTGAATTGTTTACTGTCTTATTTGACCATGTTTCACTAAAAGATACTGTTTTTAAGTTGAAAAATAGAGCAAATACAGTGTCATATATATTCAAATTAGATCTGGAAATCATCTCGTGACCCCCAGCTCATCCCTCGCGACCCCCACTTTGGGAACCACTGTGTTAACCCATTACTTTCATGCCCGTTTTATGCCCTTCCCCTGCCCTAAAGGTGACCTAAGCAACTTTTCTGGTTTAATGTCTGCCATCCGCTCGTCTTGACTTGACTCGGTGGTGGACAAGATCAACGCAATACTGTGGAATATTCCAGACAAAGCAAGAACGTCTCTAAAATAAAAAAAATAACAAGCAGGCGATGGACCCACCCAAAAAAAAGCGAAACAGTGCACCTTTAAGAGACGTAACTCCAAATTGCTGTGTGAATATTTTGCATACGCTTTCAACGCTTTAGACCAGTGGTTCTCAAACTTTTTCAGTCGCGACCCCCAAAAATAACAATAGTTTGCGATCCCCAAACACAAAAAACAGGCGACATGCAAAGGGATAAATTAGCGTTATATCTAATGTTTGATTTTATTTAGAGAATACAGACCTAGAAAAATGATTTTAATAGGCCAACAAATAGGAATATACATTTAACATTGCATCAAGCCTTGTTTAAAATGATTGTATTCATTTTTCCCCATCATCTGGGGACCCCTGGAAATCATTTGGCGACCCCATTTAGGGTCCCGACCCCTAGTTTGAGAACCACTGCTTTAGATCATGGGTCTCCAACCTGTAGCTCAGGAGCTCCTGGTAGGTCTCCACCCCTTTTCAAGTAGCTCACAAAGGATTTACGAACTATATATTACGCTGAATAATTCCAATTTGATTACGCACATATTGCCAGTGTAAAGGTAGGATCTTTTGTCATGTGGGCTGTTACTCTCCTCAAACTGCTCATAACTGACCTTTGTTTGAGTTTTTCTATGATTCCTGTAACAGTTCAAAGTGAAGTGACATTGATTGTTATTCGTCGATGTAAACCCTCATTCGTCCAGGTGTGGTTCATCGTTGAAAAGGTTTCAGAGGTCGTCATCCGGACGCCGTTTGAAGATCGAGACGTTTCGACTTTTATCCAAAAGTCATTGTCAATCAGAGAGCTGGTCTGGGAACTCGGGCTTATATGATACTCTAGGGCAGGACTCTCACTACTCAGAGTAGCATATAAGCCCAAGTTCCCAGACCAGCTCTCTGATTGACAATGACTTTTGGATAAAAGTCGAAACGTCTCGATCTTCAAACGGCGTCCGGATGACAACCTCTGAAACCCTTTGTATGATTGATTGTTATTGTACACAGACGCCTACATTTGTGCACTTGTGTATTTGTGCGTCGGCCTATCCCCCACGAGGAGAGCCGTCACTGTTACATTGACTCTTGCGAACGCTAAAAGCCCTCTACCATTTTTGTTTGTGAAAGTAGCTCTCTGGGTGAGGGTCAAGGTTGGAGATCCCTGCTTTAGATACTCAGCCCCCATATTTGTTCCCATCGACTCGACTCACAAAGCCCTCTGTTTCAATTTACACGTGACGGTACACTGGATAACACTGTTTAGAAGCCTCAGAAGGTTTTCCTGAGAACGCTGTGGATTCCTCCGTCAAAAACGCGCCGCGCCGGAGACTCGAGGATTATTTGTCAACTCTTCTCTCGATGTGGGAAATCTCCAGAATTGGCATGAGGAGCTGGAAGGCGTCTTGGATGTACGACGCGCTGTTAGAGGCCTGTAAGAACACACAGAACAGACGATGTGACGCCTCATTGGTCCAGGCGTGTTCCATCGTAAGAAAAGGTCACGGGGGTTGTCATCTGGACGCTGTTTGGTGGGTTTTGAATGTCTGAATGGGCTCCTCCTTGTCTCTCGGAGCTTCTGTCGGTCTATGTTCCTCGTAGAGCGCTAATATCTGCAAACCTCCTGATCTTAGACGTCCCGAGATCACGGTTAAAAACCCGAGGGGGCGGGGCTTTCTCAAAAAAGGGCACTAAGAATAATTAATAAAGCAGGATTTCGTGATCCTACTAATGAACTCTTTTTAAAATCAAAAATATTAAAATTTATGGACATAGTTAAGTTAAAAATGTTGGAAATTTTGTCTCGTGCTGTGAGTAAGGACCTTCCCACAGGCGTTCAATCTTTCTTTAAATTACAAAATAGTCGCTATAATCTCAAAGGTTTACTTCGGTTTGAATTTAATAAAGCTAAACTAATGTTAGGCAAAGATGTGTGACTGTTTTAGGAATCAAACTTTGGAATGAGTTCAGTGATGAATTTAAGTTAATTAACACTCTGTCAAACTAAAATAAAAAAACTCTAAAAAATGAAATGATTAATACATATAAATTATTGTTATAAATTAAAAGATGTCATTGAGACTGAATGTAGATGTGGTGGAGCTTAAAACATCAGATAAATGCAGCTTTCTTAACGTTTCACGATTGATTTGTGGCTCCGCTTGGTCTATATTTCAATATGTGGCCCTCGATGGAAAAAGTCTGGACACCCCTGGTCTACACCTTCGATCTTTAAACAGCGTCCGGATGACAAACGCTGTAAACTTTTCTACGATACACAAAACAGCAGATTTATTCCTCCAAGCCCTGAGTGTCAGACCTCAAGTCAAAACCCGTCTGACGTCTTGAGAGGAAACAACATCATAACGTTCAATGTTTATGAAGGCAGTTTAAAAAGATCTACACATTGGAGATCAATAAAGTATGAATTCACTTATTTACATATTTGAAATTAGTCGACAACATTTTGACAAAACTGAGACAAACCTCAAGGAAAACTGCAGTTATGAGAGGATTGAGCACATCTCCTTTCTCGTTGCTCTGTGGAAACACAACAGACATAAAAACGTGTGGTATTTTTAATAATAAGAAGAAGAAGAACAAGAACAATAAGAAGAAGGAGAAGGAGAAGAATTGCTAACTTTAACATAAATAAATTGGTTATTGACTTTGTAACCAGTTTATTTATTTACTTTTTAAACAATTGATAATTTGTTTTTGTTTTTTGTATTTGAAAGTAGATGTTTAGGGTGATAAAATTATTCAAATATCAAATTATCAAATGCAACTGAGTAAAAATAAGTAAGAAAAAAGACATTTATTTACCCAGCTCATATGCTTTTGTACTGACTCTATGACTTATTCACCTTATTCCACTTTTGCCGTTTTTTGCACTTCTGTTGTAAACGCACTTCCGTTTGATGAGAACTCCGTTAAAGCTAATGATGAACGAGGGAAAAGTCTGACACTAAAATGTTACATAAAGTAGATTGATTTGTGTAAAATGTTTAATGAACACGAGCAACAACAAGTCAACAGCATAGCGATTTCCTGAAAACGTCTTTTTAGTCGAGTAGAACTTATTTTCTGTTGAGCTCGTCTGCTCCGTGTGAACTACAACGGAAACAAGACGGCGGCGCGTACGGCAACCTCCGGAATAAAGTGAATATGACTTATAGCTCAACTTGATTTTTAGGATCTTAAAATGTGAAAAACAGAACTTCATTTTGAAAGGTTTGCAAGAGCCCAGAGTTATTCTTCACGAACCAACTGCATTCCTTCCATCTGAATTATTCACCATGATTAGTTTATAAATGAGTGTCACAATTTTCTGTGGCCAGAGCTAAGTTTTGCCATCGCGCTAAAGCTAATACACGTTAGCATCCGAAACAACGCTGTATTGACCTTATTCTGCCCCGCCCACTTTTGCCGTTTTTTGCACTTTTGTTGTAAACGCACTTCTGTTTGACGAGAACTCCGTTAAAGCTAATGACAAACGAGGGAAAAGTCTGACGCTAAAATGTTACATAAAGTAGATTGATTTGTGTAAAATGTTTAATGAACACGAGCAACAACAAGTCACAACGCAACGATTTCTTGAAAACGTCTTTTTAGTCGAGTAGAACTTATTTTCTGTTGAGCTCGTCTGCTCCGTGTGAACTACAACGGAAACAAGACGGCGGCGCGTACGACAACTTCAGGAATAAGATGAATAGGGCTGTATAATTCGATGCAGCAGTCTCAATAAATCTGCACAAAACACATTTCATGCTCAACTAAATGGAAAAACAACAGGTCCAGCCGCTTTGTGCTTTGTGCTATATATGGTGCATTTATTTAAGAAAATATATTCAACCAAAAAGAAATGAAACGTCCCTTACCCCTGTTGCTGTTAGACAAGAGGTGAACCTTTTGGAAAGAAGAGAGATTTCTTTGCACAAAATGATGGTCAACCTGAAGACAGAGAAGAAGTGCTAAATAAAAACACAACACTTACAAATACTTACAACACGAACGCTCTTACTGTGAAAGGACTTGGGGCGTCGTGTTTCCGTTTGAAAACAGAATCATTTCGGCGAGTTTGTGGAACAGTTCGATGGAGCGGGCTGTGAGTTCAGCCAGAGTGCGGATGGCAGCGGCATGGACCTCCTGAAGAAAAGAAAGAAAAACTATGCATTTAGTCCAATTAACTAATCACACAGAACAGGAGCAGATGGTGTAATCAATGATAATAATACAAATAAAACTAATGTTGGCTTCTGTCATTTGTTCAAACTCTTCTAAACAATATTTGTATTTGTTATGTTTAATGTAGTTAATTAATGTCATATTATTTCTTGCTAAAATACGCCATCTAGTGGTCGCTTTAAGTTACACCTTTAATGACAGTAGAAGAAGAACTTTAGACAGGAAGTTGTTGTTTTCTGACCATGCCTATCATAGAACTATAATAAAACCTGGAAGATGAATCCAAAATGGCCGCCCTGTTCCTCCCTGTGGCCTGAGCTCATTGGCGCATGACCCCAAAAAAATGTCTTACTTCAGCATTTACTTCCTGATACGGAGGCGGCCATCTTTGTTTTACTTCCTGATACGGAGGCGGCTATCTTTGTTTTACTTCCTGATACGGAGGCGGCCATCTTTGCTTTACTTCCTGATATGGTGGCTGCCATCTTTGTTTTACTTCCTGATACGGAGGCGGCCATCTTTGCTTTAGGCGCCCGCGTGGCGACAATCCCCACTTCATATAAAAGCGGTAATTTCGGTGATTTTAGAAACGGTAGAAAAGAACATTTCCTTCTATTTTATTTAAATACCGATAATAATTCAGTCCTGTCTGTGATTATAATGTGACATTTTAGAAAAAGGCTGGGCCCAAGAGGCTGCAGTACCTCACACGGCCACATATTAATCTGGGACCACAGACAGAGGGGACGGGGCTTATCCAGTTCTTTTAATACATCCATGCAGAAAAGCAGCATGATTAAGCTAAAAGTTGCAAGTTTAAGTCGTAACTGAGAAGAAGAAATAAGAAATCAAGCTAATCCCTCACTCGGTACTCAGCCAACGAGGTTAGTTTTTGTCTGTTTTATTTTCAAGAAGTTAATGTAATTGTCGATTGTCTTTATTTTTCCTTAAGCTAATTGTTGTTTTCTCTTTGTGTTTCTTTAGTTTTCACGTTGTGTTTATATGGCAAGATGGATGCTAATAAATTCATTAGTTGAGAAAACCACTTGTGTCTACTGTACCTGAGGGAATTATAGTAAATTCCCTAAATTGTGGACACCTTTTGTTACCATTTTACCTTATTTTTGTCAATTATTAAATTACAATTTTAGTTACCATTTTAAATCTTGTTTTTTTTGTTACTTCCCTCACTCCCCTGGGTAGGCTGGTCGTAACAGTGGCGCCCACAACAACTTCCAGAATAATGTGAATAACCAAGTTAATCGAGATGAGGACAGCCTAAATGACTATTGTTTGTCTGCATACTTCGTTTTGTTTAAAGGTCCCATATCCTGCTCTTTTCCCCTTCACACAGTCTGTTCTAAGGGCTTTGTTGATACATTTTCTCGTTGTGTAATATCCATAACATAACAGTTTACAAAAAACACCCATTTCTTGGACTGGCCCCCCTCCTGCAAAAGCAAACGGCTCACTCTGAGATCTGACCCCCCCGAACAGAGAGCAGCCTGCCTCCCCCGCCCAACCCGTGACGAAGCCTAGAGTGGAGATGGTGCATGCGCCGTGTGCTCCGGTAAACAGCGATACACAAACACTGAATAAACATTTTCTCGTCCTGACGGTGCGTCGTGCTGAGTCCTCGTCCTGGATCTGACCTGGAGTTTGGCGTGCTCCAGGGCCTCAACCGCAGGGCGTGCCGTTTGGTAAATAACAAGCTAACTCTTCTATCTGTCGTATCCATCGACAAATTACTGTGTAGCATTAGCATTAGCTGTTTTTATTCTTGCGGCTGCGCGCTTCCTGGAGGCGTGGCTTAAACACCGCGTCATCTTAGTGAGGAGCCCCCGTCTGCTGCTCAGCCGACGGGGACGGAAAAGACAGTTCTCTAGTGAAAACATGAGGGAATCAATCAAAAAAACACTTTGGGCACAACATACGAGGCCCAAATAGCACTGGAGGAAGGTTAAAACCTCTGAAAAGTCCATTTAGCATGATATGGGACCTTTAAATATTAAAATTAAAATACACTGGAGTTTGCAAAATAGAGATATTTTTGGAATCGTTTACCTCAACACTCACAACCCTTGAATCTTCGCTCTCCTCTTCTTGCGTTTCCGGTTTGTTGATGGCAGTGATTTGAGAACATGTGCTCCTGCAGGCCTGGACAAAGAAACAAAAAAGCCTTAGAAAATGAGGCACAGGATCACATACATTGCAGGGGTTTGTCAGATAAATTCTCAAAAGGCATTATTTTACCGTGTCAAGGCTTCATATAATGGACTTGACTGAAATGATCCATGTTATAAATGTGTTAATGCCTCACTGTTTTTGTTGCTTTAGGTTTAGCTTGTTCTGTTTTTGTTTAATACTGGTGAATTATAGCTATCATAAAAGAATCAGAGTTTTAAAATGTAATAGTACTATTCCATCTATCCTGTGCACTAACCTTGGTGAGTTTGTCCGCTACGGCAGAAATGCTGAGACCTTCTAAAGCTTCAGTCAGCTCTTTCTCAAACTCTGAGCCGTCTTCATCTGAAAACACAAACACAGAAGACACAATCCAATCACAATAATGTCTTTAACGCAGGGCTGTCCAAACTCTTTCCATCGAGGGCCACATATTGAAATATAGACCAAGTGGAGGGCCACAAATCAACCGTGAAATGTTAAAAAAAGCTGCATTTATCTGATGTTTTAAGCTCCACCACATCTACATTCAGTCTCAGTGTCTTAATATCAGGTCTGTGCTGCACCAAAATGTTAGTTATTTAGGTTGGAATTGTAGAAAATCTGAAATGTGCTGTAAATAGTACTTATCAGGACAATGTGGGCCAGTTCACCAGGAAGACTAAGGGCCAAGAAAAATTGGTCTGAGGGCCGCATTTGGCCCCCGGGCCTGAGTTTGGACATGCCTGGTTTAGATGATGTAACAGCAGTCTGACTAATTAGAATTACTGTAGAGCTGGGATATCACAATTATCACAAATATTTTACATGTATTCCTTTTTATTTATCTTTTGTTTGCACTGATTACCAAATTAGTGTAAATCTGCATTTTCAGTGTTTAAAATTGCGTCTTTTTTCCACAAGAAAGACACGCATGCCTCTTTTATATATTTTATTATATTCTATTCATTGTTTTATGTTGTATCTTACGCCGAAGCAAGTTCCTGTTTGTGAATTTTGACACTGACAACGGCAATAAACCGTTTATTGATTCTGATTCTAATTCTGATTTTGGTTTGATAAGCTTGCAGTATAAATTATATTAAAATGATTTATGATAGCTTCTAAAATAAATAAAATATTCCTCTTCTGTCAAGGCACCTTTTTTCTCGTCCACGTCCTCATCGTCAAACTCCACAAGAGAAAATGCCTCTTTGATCTCCTCCAGTTCTGTCCTCAGATCCATCAGTTCGTCTCCAGACAAAGTCGTCAGCACAGACTTTACCTGGAAACAATCAAATACACACTTTTAATTCATTGAAGTTGGAAGTTGCAGATGAAAACTGAAAGCCAGGACTCCATACAGCTTTCTGATGAATACTGATAATAACAAAAACATAAACATTTCCTGTTTTTGAAGTATAAAAACTTACAGTAGTCGGTATATGACCATTACGTAACCAGCTTCAATAAATGAAAAGTTCTTAATTATAAGTTCAGTCTGACCTTAAATTGATTTATCTAAAGGTTTATTATTTTTGGAAGACAGATAAAACTTATAATAGATTTAGCTGATTACATTCTTACAATTACTATATTTTGACCTTTATAAATGACAAATGATTTATTCTGACGTCTCTTGGCCAGATTGAGATGGTTTGTGAGTGTAGAAAGGAAGGATCAAGAATAAAAGGGCAGAAGAATCCGGAAACAGGAGGCCAAGAGAAAGTCCAAAGAGAAAATGTATGATGTAATGACATGAAGTTGTCAGAGAAGGAGGCAGAAAAGAAGATGCAGAGAGGATTACCATAATATTCGGACTATAAGCTGCTACTTTTTTCTCATGATTTCAAATACAGCGATGCGGCTAATTTATGTATTTTTACGTGAACGGCCTCTAGGGGCGCTCTAGCAGGAAGCGCTAGAGTTGGACAGACGTGAAAGAGAGAGTGGAGGAATCATGGATGTGTTAAATGAACTGGATAAGCCACGCCCCCTCTGTCTGTGGTCCCAGATTGATTAGTGGTCGTGTGAGGTACTGCAGCCTTTTTCTATCATTGCACATTATAATCACAGACAGGACTGAATTATTATCGGTATTTAAATAAAATAGAAGGAAATGTTCTTTTCTACCGTTTCTAAAATCACAGAAATTACCGTTTTTATCTAAAGTGAGGTCACACAAACATGTGCGAGTCACGTGAACGAGCGTCGGACGATACAAACAGAAGCTCGTGGAAAAGGCTCAACTAGAGACACCTGTAAGTTGTATTTTATTTCATTTCAGACGCTTCACGTGTGTCTAACATGAAGAACACAATTACAATCACACAAGCTAACGCTAACACAAAGACCTGCAGCTGCTGGTTGTTCACGTCGCTCAAAGCATCATGGGGGATTGTCGTCACGTGGCGCCCTAAAGCAAAGATGGCCGCCTCCGTATCAGGAAGTAACGCGGAAGTAAAGAACTTTTTTGGGCTCATGCACCAATGAGCTCAGGCCACAGGGAGGAACAGGGTGCCATTTTGGATTCATCTTCCAGGTTTTATTATAGTCTATGGGAGGAATACACTAGTTTGATTGTGTTTGAACAGTCAGTTTGCATCAGGCGCTCACCATCATCACAGAAAACACACAAGAAATGAATATGACGCAGCTTTAAGTTAAAAACAATGGATGTGGAACCAAAGAAGGAAACAGAGCTGCTGCACGTGAGCTTCATCCATGAATCGATGGTGAGACGTCGGAGGCGACAGTGAAGAGCGACTCAGTGCACTGTGTGTCACAGGTGCTGTTTGGAAAAAGGCACGTGTTCAATTCAAACTGTGCGTGTTCCATCCTTCTGTGTAAATGTCTCATGTTAAACATGGACACCTGCCGCTTATAGACAGGTGCGCCCTGTCTATGGACAAAGGTGTTCTTTGTAAATATGGCTGGTGCGGCTTATACTCAGGTGCGCTCAATAGGGATGGGACAATAAACAATAATATCGTTTATCGTGATAAAAAGGGAAGACAATAATCGTTTGTGCTACATTTTGTGTAACCGTGATAATCGCCAACAAAGATAATCGCCATTTTGTCACCAGATTGTGCAGAAAAGAAGCAACTTACCCATTATGTTCTCCTCTAGATCGCTTTTGTTTTCACTTATAATAAAGTACAGATATGTGAGAAGATATTTATAATGAGAAAGTAACGTCACATTTTCAAACTGTCAGCAATTTTAATAACTGTCATGATATTATTGTTAATCGCAATCATTTTGGCCGTGATAATCGTGACATCAAATTTCAATATCGTCCCATGCCCAGCGCTCAATAGTCCGAATTTTACGGTAGATAGATACAATCAGCATCAGAGACAGCACCCAGCCGCCCACTAACAGAAACAATCCATTAATTTTAATGTAGAAGAGCTGCTATCACCCACAACTACATGAGCAAATGTGTATCTATGGAGCAGAGGATACAGATGAGGTCAGATGATTGTTTAAAGTGCACCTTGGACTCGCTCTCCCGGGACAGGATCTCTAGCGCCTCCAGGTGGGACAGACCCTGGTACTCGTCAAACAGCATCCCATAATGAGCCACTGGTTTCCTGTTTGCGTCTGACTCCGTGTCTGCGGTCTGGAGCTGCTCGCGCTCTTTCGCCTCCCGCAAAACCTGAGAACAGGAGCAACGTGACTTTGGTAGCAGAACATTTTAATAAAGCAATCGGCAAAACAACAAGTTCAGTATTTATACTTAGAGTCGGGTGGAAAAACACATCATTAGATATGGATTTTGCAAGTTATCCGAATTGTACTTCATTTCTTCCTGTAGCTGAAGCTCACTCTGCAGCCTTTTGGTTCATTTTTAAATCGTAGAAAGGGTTTCAGAGGTTGTCATCCGGACGCTGTTTAAAGATCGAGACGTTTCGACTTTTATCCCAAAGTCATTGTCAATCAGAGAGCTGGTATGGGAACATGGTCTTATATGCTACTCTAAGTACTGGGAGTCCTGCCCCCAGGGAGGAGTCTAAAAGTTAGTCTAAAAGAAGTTTCAAAGGATTTTTAGACAACACGACATCCCTGTTCATTTCAAACCAGGCAACACACTTAAACAGAAACTGGTCCACCCGAAGGACAAGAGGCCGACAGAGAAACAGAGCAATGTAGTTTATTCGATAGAGTGCAGTGAGGACAGTTGTAAAGAACGTTACATAGGAGAAACAAAACAGCCATTGCACAAAAGGCTGTACCAACACAGAAGATGTTCCTCCACCGGACCACAAAGTGCAGTCCATCTGCACCTAAAAGCTACAAACCACTCGTTTGAGGACAGTGAGGTGAAGATTTTGAGCAGAGAGAAGAACTGGTTTGAAAGAGGAGTTAAGGAAGCCATTTTTGTAAAAAGAGAAAATCCTTCTCTAAACAGGAATGGGGGCTTAAGATTTAATTTAGCCAAAATTTATGACAGCATCCTGACACCTTGGTCTAGATCAATAGACCAGTCAAATGCTAATGAGGTAATCAGCAGTGAGGAGGGAGCTACAGCCAACTATCAATAACAATAGACCTTAGTCACAGGTGAAACTAGGTGAGGCCAACCATTAATCAACAAGATAGACCAATTAATTAAATCCCAGGTGACAAACAAACAATTTTCTTACAAGACAGGCTTCAGTGACTCCTCCCTGGGGGCAGGACTCCCAGTACTTAGAGTAGCATATAAGACCATGTTCCCATACCAGCTCTCTGATTGACAATGACTTTGGGATAAAAGTCGAAACGTCTCGATCTTTAAACGGCGTCCGGATGACAACCTCTGAACCCCTTTCTACGATGGACCACACCTGGACGAATGAGGGTTTACATCGACGAATTCATTTTTAAATCTAAATTGTATATTTCAATTTTGCAAATCTTCTAAACCAGTGTTTCTCAAACTGTGGTAAGTGTATCATTGGTGGTACGCGAACTACGTCTGGTGGGATAGATAGATAGATAGATAGATAGATAGATAGATAGATAGATAGATAGATAGATAGATAGATAGATAGATAGATAGATAGATAGATAGATAGATAGATAGATAGATAGATAGATAGATAGATAGATAGATAGATAGATAGATAGATAGATAGATAGATAGATAGATAGATAGATAGATAGATAGATAGATAGATAGATAGATAGATAGATAGATAGATAGATAGATAGATAGATAGATAGATAGATAGATAGATAGATAGATAGATAGATAGATAGATAGATAGATAGATAGATAGATTAAATGCATTCAAAAGCGACAAAAACGCAACAAAAAATGACAAAGACGTGACTAAACACAACTGAACTTGACAAAAACACGACTAAAAGTGACAAAATTGTGTTTAAAATGTGAATTTGAACTGAACTCTATAATATCATATTATATCTATAATATCAATACAGTAATACAGATATTTTGTTTGAGTAATATTGTAATTATTGTAATTGTAATGGTTGTAAATGATGACATTGAATCGTTGAATTAATGAATAAGGGTCAAAAAAATAAGTCTCTTTTGTGTAAATTATGCATAACCTTTGTCTCCCCAGTGTGATGTCATCAATTTGTTTACTTCCTGTAACTTTCTACAGAATTTTCAACTTTTCTTCACAAACAGCGACTTGATTGTCGTGAAATTATCATTTACATCTATTAATACACCAAATAAAAGACAAAATTAGAAAATAGTGAAAACCTGTCATACGCACTTTAAGCATTTAATTGCACTGTTTATTTATTTATTGCTACTTTTTATTTATTTATTTTATTGATTACCGGTTCCCCATTTGGCCTAGATGTTCGACAAGCCGTAAGATAATCCATTAAAGGAGTGACGTACCTGGGAGAGAGTGGCGTTCCGGTGCATAAGTCCTTTGGTCTTCTTGAAGCCTGGATCTCCTTCAGCGATCACGTCCATCGTCTTTTTACCGATGAATTCCAGAGCGTCCAAACCTCCCGTTATGACAGTCTTACCCTGAACACAACAGCTGAGTTTAAGCCCCAGTGTCTTTGAAGAATGTAGGAATGCCATGATTAACTGATTAATTAACAATCATGATAATTTGAGTCATAGTATAATTGTAAGAACTAAAAAAGTAATTATTGTGACCATTTTATGAGCAAAATTAGGTCGTTTCAATTCAATCTAGACCAGGCATGTCCAAACTAAGGCCCGGGGGCGAAATGCTGCCCTCAGACCAATTTTTCTTGGCCCTCAGGCTTCCTGGTGAACTGGCCCACATTGTCCAGGGTAGTACTTTTTGCATCAAATTTCAGATTTTCTACAATTCTAAACTAAATAACTAACATTCTGACATAATCAGTGCATCAGTGCAATATGAGGGTGTGTGAGGACTCTGCAGTAGAAGGGCTTTTGCAATACAGATCTGTGTCTTAACCGTTGTCTGTGACTCTTCGACTTGTTTCTGTTGAATGGCTGTAGTTGTACCAACACAACCTTGTTTTCCTGTCTCTGTTTAACTGAAGTGTACTGTGTGTATGTTCTTATCTTTCTGTGACCTGCAGGGGGTCTGCAGATGGAAATTAGTCTTGGTCTATAATCTGTCATATTTACATATATTTAAATGTTCATTAATATGCATTGTTCCCCCTTTTCCTTAAATAAATAAATAAAAAATAATACAGATCTGATATTAAGGCACTGAGACTGAATGTAGATGTGGTGGAGCTTAAAACATCAGATAAATGCAGCTTTTTTGAACGTTTCACGATTGATTTGTGGCCCTCCGCTTGGTCTATATTTCAATATGTGGCCCTCGATGGAAAGAGTTTGGACAGCCCTGATCTAGACTCTAAAAGGCTAAACCTAAAAGCACAGTTTTATCTGACTTCTTGGCCCATAGCATCTTATCATTGTTGGTTGGTTGGTCAAGTTGGATTTCATAAAGCTCGTCCTTTGTTAGGGGGAATTATGACCTGTTAAACAATTTGGTACCACTTTATAATAACTACACCTTATTTTCCCTTAACAAAGCATGAACAAAGACTTATTTCATACTGAACAAATAGTTTATTAAGCCTGATTCAGGATTAGTTACCACCATAGACTGTACATATCAGTGGACCATGTTAGCATGCTAGCCGCCGCGTTCCAAACAGGAAGCAGCTATGGAGGCTCCTGGCTCCATGAAGCCGAGCTCCATTCTCTTCCTGTGACACTGGAGCCTTTACTCTGTAACTGTTTCTGTCAAACTCACATCTGGAACTAAAACATCTGTTTTGACTCACTCCACATGATCCTGTGTTTTTTTCTCGTTGGTTGTTCATAAATCAAGTTATTACAACAATAACTGACCAATCAGGCGCTTCCTTTTCCAGGGGCCGTTTTCGCTCGTGTTAGCAACAGGTTTGATTGACAGCTAGCGCCGCACATTGCCCCCGTCTCCTCCCACCGAGGGGCGGAGACCGTTAACAACCTCGCTCCTGATTGGTCCGTGTGGTTGCCACGATACGCACTCGGATTTCCAAATATGGAGTCTGGCTCCACTTTAGTCGCTATAACTGCTAGCTCCACTTTAGCCGTTATAACTGCTAGCTCCACTTTAGCCGCTATAACTGCTAGCTCCACTTTAGCCGCTATAACTGCTAGCTCCACTTTAGCCGCTATAACTGCTAGCCGCGATGGGCTTCATTTGTCTGGAGCCAAACGCTATGAGTGACGTCACAATCCCATAGTCCATCGATATGTACGGTCTATGGTTACCACTTAATTAAGGTTAGGGTTAGAGTTAGGGCCAGGAATTTGGGTTAAAGTATTAGTTAAGTAGTTAATAAGCCTGAATCACTGTTAATAAATTCTTTGTTCACTATAAATTAAGTCTTTATTCATGCTTTACTGAGGCAGGAATAAGTGTAGTTATTATAAAGTGTTACCAACAATTTGAATGATAGAAAATGGAAGACTTTACTGTTTGGTCATAGTGTCAAAAACTGTACAAACGCGATGCTTTTTCCCACAATCGTAACACTGACATTTGATATTGTGACGTCCCTGGAATCGTGATTTTTCTTTTCAGTAAATTCGACTCACAGTTGTCTGGACGACGCTGCTAAGAGACGACAACATTCCCATGGCTCCTAAAACCGGAGCTGAGGCTTCTCCAGAGGCTCCGTCCGGTTCAAGGCTGGATTCACCTGGACAGAAAAAACAAGGAGCTCACGCCAAACATTGATTACGATGTGTATTTTGTTCGTGTGTTTTATTATTACACTCAAGAAATACCAGGAAATACCTAAACTGCTATTGAAATCAGGCGCATCTCAAAACAAGCTCATACCTTCACTGTTAATCACCTCAGAACATTTTTATACTGACCTATTCAACTTATCCAAAACGTTTGATCACAATAGCTCACATAAAACCAAATCTAAGCATAAAATAAGAATAAAATCCTTTACAAAAGTGAGTACAATACAGGACAGGGCTGCCATGATTAATTCACTAAGACAGTGACATTGGAAAATCAAAAATGTCAAATAATTCTGTCAATAATACACTTAGTTGTAAACATTCTCCATACAGAAGCCTTTAGAAACTACATTTCAACCTTTACTTTGTTGATAATGTATTTAAAAATCAATGTATAACAGAAATAATCACGTGACTAATTGGCTGATTGAAAAAGCAATTGCAGACTAGTCAACTATTAAAGGGCCTCTGACAGGTTGAAACACACATTTAACTAAAATGCACTTAAGAGAAATATATTCACATTTCTACTCAAATCTTTACAAATTTAACCCCAGTTTAGCTGTTTTTTAGGTTTTAAATGTTACTTCCTGGTTGTAAAGTATGACATCACACTAGGAAATTACCATAGCAACCACACTGTACATTGGCCTAAACTCCTCTAATGTCACAGATTTTGTTCATTTGACAAAGAAAAACACATGTGAACACCTTTATTTTGTTGAATCAAAGTTTAAAGGATCAAAAAATTTGTTTCTTTTGTGTAAATTATGCATAACCTTTGTCTCCCCAGTGTGATGTCATCAGTTTGTTTACTTCTGGTTATTTTCAACAGATTTCTCAACTTTTCTCCACAAATAGCAACTTGATTGGTGTAAAACTATAATTTGTATTTACACAAAGTATTAATGCACTGAATAAAGTCAAAATTAGAAAATCATAAGAACCCGTCATAGGCCCTTTAAAGTGCGTATGACAGGTTTTTATGATTTTCTAATTTTGACTTTATTTGGTGGATTAATACTTGTTGTACATATACATTTTAGTTTTGCACCAATCAAGTAGCCATTTGTGGAGAAAAGTTGAAAAATATGTTGAAAATAACCGGAAGTAAACAGACTGATGACATCACACTGGGGAGACAAAGGTTATGCATAATTTACACAAAAGAAACAAATTTTTTGATCCTTTAAACTTTGATTCAACAAAATAAAGGCTTTCACATATATTTTTATTTGTAAAATTAAAAAATCTGTGACATTAGAGGAGTTTTGGCCCCGAGGACAGAATGGTTGCTATGGTAATTTCCTAGTGTGACGTCATCATTTACAACCAGGAAGTAACATTTAAAACCTAAAAAACAGCTAAACTGGGGTTAAATTTGTAAAGGACTTTAACAAAATTTGAAATATATTTATCTTAACTGCATTTTTGTCAAATAAGTAGTGCAACCTGTCATGGGCCCTTTAAATATTTGTTAGCTGAGGCTCTAACACAGAAACAAAGCTTTGACAATAATATTTTACCCTTCTGTTTCTGCTCCTCTTCGACTTGTGCCGATAGTTCAGTGGGACTGGGAATCCCCAAAGACGTCTCGGCCTTCTCGATCACCTGAGTGAGGCCCTGACCTGGAGGGAAACACCTTCACGTGAGTCAGTCGTATCACACAAATAAAACAGGATCAGTATTTGCATCTCTGGCTTCTGATCGGACGCTGAGCTGGCACTGACCGACTGTTGCCACCGTCGCCGTTGCCGTGGAGAGGATGGACTTGCCCCAGTTGCCCCAGTAACCCCATCCTCCCTGAGCGACTGTCGACTCACTCGGACTCTGGAGAAAAACACGGATAAAAACAGTCATGAAGTTGCAGTCGGGTCATCAAGAGGAATTACAACCATGGATGTATTAAAAGAACTGGATAAGCCACGCCCCCTCTGTCTGTGTCCCAGATTGATTAGTGGTCGTGTGAGGTACTGCAGCCTCTTGGGCCCAGCCTTTTTCTAAATGTGCACAGTGAGAAATATCTGTAATGGGGTAATGATTTAAAACTAAATAAAATGAAACGAAGAAGAAGAAAATTACATTCTGTTGTGTACGAAAAATATATGTGTAGTTAATATGTTCACTGAGGTTGGTGACTTCACTTCAATAAATCATCATTTGCAGATCTTTGTGGTGGTGTGGTCCTTGCGAATGATCTATTATTATATTTATAGAGGTAACGCTGTAGATTAGAGCCTTGATTTTCAACCAGTTTGAGTTAACAGATTCACAAATGTGGATTTAATTAGCTAATTTACCTTTTTGAAGTGTCCTCAGACATTTTCACCAAAAAAGAACACAAAACCATTACTATTATCAAATTTAAAGAACTCAACAGTGCCACAGACATTATTTGCCTCATTATATACAATATTTTTAACTAAATGGTCTGATTTGGTAATATTTCAGTGGTAGGTGGCGTGCTGCGGTAGTTTTTAAACCCAAAGCGTGTGCCACAACTCAAAAAAGGTTGAAAAACACTGGATTAGAGCACAAAAGATGTTACTACATGGTGACAACAACACTTTTTAAAATAATTATTATACGGAGGCAAATGGTAAAAGGCTGCATTTTTTCTAAGCATGTCCTGACACCTTTTTTCCAATAGATAAAAACCTGAACAGAAACCTTACAATGAATTGACAGTAATTTATTTATGTTGGCAGCGTTAAAATAGCGTAAATCTTTTAGTTTCATCTAAAAGTTTCTGTTTGTTTGTTTGTTTTCTTTTTTCATATCGGGGGTTTAGTTGATTAATAAAGATCCTTTATAAGTTAAGTTAAAGTTAAATCTAATGTGTTTTATTTTTATTTTATATATATCTTATTTTGTTTATAATACTTTACTGTCTCTACTGGTCGGTTGCACATGTAACAAAAAGAATTTCCCCTTGGGATAAATAAGTAAAAAAAGTAATTCTGATTCTGATTCTGAAACTCAGATTTTTTTTTTTTTTTTTGCTATGTCGACTTGTCATATTATTTCCAGGTATGTACCGATGCCACTTTTTCCCCAACAGATATATTTTTGGACTTTTTACATGAATTACTAACCAAGTAAAGATTAAAATGCTGACTGATGGCTTCTAGATAGAGAAATGGGTGTATTATTGATGATTATTGACATTTTTATTTAATATTGCCAGTCATTTTGTTATAAAAAGGTATTTATTGTGTCAAATACCACTACAAATATCTTTTATAGTCGACTAGTCATGATTAGTCAATAAATTGTTGCGGCAATACACTGTTATATTGTCTAATACCTTGATTTTCAACCAGTGCGCCTTGAAAAAATGTCCGACTTGAGTTAACAGAGTCACAAATGCGGATGTAATTGATTAATTTACTTTCTTGGTCAGTCCTGAGCAACTTCTGCATAAAAAAAGAACACAAATCCATCACTATTCAACATTTAAAGAGCTAGACAGCTGCACAGACCATATTTCTTACAAATTTGGCAACGTTTTAGTGGTAGGTGGCGCGCCGTGGAATCTTTTAAACTCAAAAAGTGCGCCGCAACTCAAAAAAGGTTGAAAAACTCTGGTCTAATGTGTACAGTAGTGTTGTTGCACCTTCGCCGGTGGCTGTGGTTCCTCTTTGGGCGGTTCCTCTGTTTTCTCTCGGGGCACGGCCGGTGCTTTGGGCTCCGGTCTCCGCCTGGCCCTCCGCGTCGGTGCTACGTCTGTGGAGATGTCGTTGGAGATGTCGCTGGAGCCGCTGCTGTCCGGCGTGTTCACGGGCGACGTGGCCGGGGACGTCCGCTCAAAAGCCTCCTGGTCTTCCACCGCCTCAAAAAACGCCTCCGCCTCGTTGCTCTCGCTGACCGACATCGCTCAGCCTCTGGACATAACTGCAGGAAACATATCAGTGTTTTCAGCTACAGGACATCCAGAACGCTGCTGCTCGAGTCCTGACAAGAACCAGGAAGTACGAGCACATCAGTCTGTGCTCAGGGCTCTGCACTGCCCCCTGTGGGTCAGAGAATAGACTTTAAAGCAGCTCTACTTGTGTTCAAGTCTCTCCAAAGAACCAAAGAACATCTGACATGTGAGAGCCACATGAACCATCTACACTCTGAGGACCTCAGGGACCGGCCTCCTGCTGGTGCCAGAGTCAGGACTAAACATGGACCGGCCTCCTGCTGGTGCCAGAGTCAGGACTAAACATGGATCGGCCTCCTGCTGGTGTCAGAGTCAGGACTAAACATGGACCGGCCTCCTGCTGGTGCCAGAGTCAGGACTAAACATGGACCGGCCTCCTGCTGGTGCCAGAGTCAGGACTAAACATGGACCGGACCTCCTGCTGGTGCCAGAGTCAGGACTAAACATGGACCACGACCTCCTGCTGGTGCCAGAGTCAGGACTAAACATGGACCGGCCTCCTGCTGGTGCCAGAGTCAGGACTAAACATGGACCGGCCTCCTGCTGGTGCCAGAGTCAGGACTAAACATGGACCGGCCTCCTGCTGGTGCCAGAGTCAGGACTAAACATGGACCGACCTCCCGCTGGTGCCAGAGTCAGGACTAAACATGGACCGGCCTCCTGCTGGTGCCAGAGTCAGGACTAAACATGGACCGGCCTCCTGCTGGTGCCAGAGTCAGGACTAAACATGGACCGGACCTCCTGCTGGTGTCAGAGTCAGGACTAAACATGGACCGACCTCCCGCTGGTGCCAGAGTCAGGACTAAACATGGGCCGGGCCTCCTGCTGGTGCCAGAGTCAGGACTAAACATGGACCGGCCTCCTGCTGGTGCCAGAGTCAGGACTAAACATGGACCGACCTCCTGCTGGTGTCAGAGTCAGGACTAAACATGGACCGACCTCCGCTGGTGCCAGAGTCAGGACTAAACATGGGCGGGCCTCCTGCTGGTGCCAGAGTCAGGACTAAACATGGACCCGACCTCCTGCTGGTGCCAGAGTCAGGACTAAACATGGACCGGACCTCCTGCTGGTGTCAGAGTCAGGACTAAACATGGACCGACCTCCCGCTGGTGCCAGAGTCAGGACTAAACATGGACCGGCCTCCTGCTGGTGCCAGAGTCAGGACTAAACATGGGACGGGCCTCCTGCTGGTGCCAGAGTCAGGACTAAACATGGACCGGCCTCCTGCTGGTGCCAGAGTCAGGACTAAACATGGACCGGCCTCCTGCTGGTGCCAGAGTCAGGACTAAACATGGATCGGCCTCCTGCTGGTGTCAGAGTCAGGACTAAACATGGATCGGCCTCCTGCTGGTGTCAGAGTCAGGACTAAACATGGACCGTCCTCCTGCTGGTGTCAGAGTCAGGACTAAACATGGACCGGCCTCCTGCTGGTGCCAGAGTCAGGACTAAACATGGGACGGGCCTCCTGCTGGTGCCAGAGTCAGGACTAAACATGGACCGGCCTCCTGCTGGTGCCAGAGTCAGGACTAAACATGGACCGGCCTCCTGCTGGTGTCAGAGTCAGGACTAAACATGGACCGACCTCCCGCTGGTGCCAGAGTCAGGACTAAACATGGACCGGCCTCCTGCTGGTGTCAGAGTCAGGACTAAACATGGACCGGCCTCCTGCTGGTGTCAGAGTCAGGACTAAACATGGACCGGCCTCCTGCTGGTGCCAGAGTCAGGACTAAACATGGACGGGCCTCCTGCTGGTGTCAGAGTCAGGACTAAACATGGACCGGCCTCCTGCTGGTGTCAGAGTCAGGACTAAACATGGACCGGCCTCCTGCTGGTGCCAGAGTCAGGACTAAACATGGACGGGCCTCCTGCTGGTGCCAGAGTCAGGACTAAACATGGACCGGCCTCCTGCAGTTTATTTTTGTAAATTGTGCTACAGCCTTTGTCTCCCTAGTGTGATGTCATCGATCTACGTGTAATTTTCCAACACATTTTTCAACTTTTCTCCACAAACTCTTACCAGATTGGTTAAAAACTATAATATATATTTTCAACAGACATTAATACACCAAATAAAGTCAAAATTAGAAAATCATAAAAACCTGTCATACGCCCTTTAATATCAGGTCTGTCTCACTCCAAAATGTTAGTTATTTAGGTTATAATTGTAGAAAATCTGAAATTTGCCGTGAAAAGTATGTTTTAGGACAATGTGGGCCAAATCACTAGGAAGCTTGAGGGCCAAGAAAAATTGGTCTGCGGGCCGCTTTTGGCCCCCGGGCCTTAGTTTGGACATGCCTGCGTTAAAGACTTCACAAAACAAGCGAGCTCTTCACCAAAGGACACTTGTGCGTTCATAAAGGGACGTGTTTGTGTCTCAATGCTAACGCTAATGCATAACAATTTAAAAGGAAACAACCCAACTGACACTCTGTGCACAGAGTCAATAACAGTTTCTGTCCCTCTGACTCATGAACAGTTTGTAACACCTGCCACTTTAACAATATATTATATAAGAACTATCTATTTGCACTGTCTGCCAACTGTACATTCTGTATATAGTTTTAGTCTATCTTAGTCTATTTTATTCTTAATTTTATGCATGCCTCTTTTAAATATTTTATTATATTTTATTCATTGTTTTATGGTGCACCTTACACTGAAGCAATTTCCTGTTTTTCAATATTTGTTCACTGACAACGGCAATAAACCGTTTCTAATTCTGATTCTTTTTTTTTTTAATTGATTAATTGTTCGTGCCATTTACTTTCTGATTCTGATTCTTTTTTTTTATTTTTATTTTATTGATTAATTGTTCATGCCATTTACTTTCTGATTCTGGTTCTTTTTTTTTTTTTTTTTTTATTGATTAATTGTTCGTGCCATTTACTTTCTGTTTCTTATTCTTGTTTTTATTTTTTTTTGATTAATTGTTCATGCCATTTACTTTCTGATTCTGATTCTTTTTTTTTATTTTTTTTTATTGATTAATTGTTCATGCCATTTACTTTCTGATTCTGATTCTTTTTTTTATTGATTAATTGTTCATGCCATTTACTTTCTGATTCTGATTCTTTTTTTTTTATTGATTAATTGTTCGTGCCATTTACTTTCTGATTCTGGTTCTTTTTTTTTTTTTTTTTTATTGATTAATTGTTCGTGCCATTTACTTTCTGATTCTGATTCTTTTTCTTTTTTTATTGATTAATTGTTCGTGCCATTTACTTTCTGATTCTGATTCTTCTTTATTATTTTTTTATTGATTAATTGTTCGTGCCATTTACTTTCTGATTCTGATTCTTTTTTATTTTTTTTATTTTATTGATTAATTGTTCGTGCCATTTACTTTCTGATTCTGATTCTTTTTTTTATTGATTAATTGTTCGTGCCATTTACTTTCTGATTCTGATTCTTTTTATTAATTGTTCGTGCCATTTACTTTCTGATTCTGATCCTTTTTTTTATTGATTAATTGTTCATGCCATTTACTTTCTGATTCTGATTCTTTTTTTTTTTTATTGATTAATTGTTCGTGCCATTTACTTTCTGATTCTGATTCTTTTTTTTTTTTTTATTGATTAATTGTTCGTGCCATTTACTTTCTGATTCTGATTCTTCTTTATTATTTTTTTATTGATTAATTGTTCATGCCATTTACTTTCTGATTCTGATTCTTTTTTTTTTTTTTTTTTTTATTAATTGTTCGTGCCATTTACTTTCTGATTCTGATTCTTTTTATTAATTGTTCGTGCCATTTACTTTCTGATTCTGATCCTTTTTTTTATTGATTAATTGTTCATGCCATTTACTTTCTGATTCTTCTTTTTTTTTATTGATTAATTGTTCATGCCATTTACTTTCTGATTCTGATTCTTTTTTATTTTTTTTATTTTATTGATTAATTGTTAGTACCATTTACTTTCTGATTCTGGTTCTTTTTTTTTTTTTTATTGATTAATTGTTCGTGCCATTTACTTTCTGATTCTGATTCTTTTTCTTTTTTTATTGATTAATTGTTCGTGCCATTTACTTTCTGATTCTGATTCTTCTTTATTATTTTTTTATTGATTAATTGTTCGTGCCATTTACTTTCTGATTCTGATTTTTTTTTTTTTTTTTGATTAATTGTTCATGCCATTTACTTTCTGATTCTGATTCTTTTTTATTTTTTTTTATTTTATTGATTAATTGTTCATTCCATTTACTTTCTGATTCTTCTTTTTTTTTATTGATTAATTGTTCATGCCATTTACTTTCTGATTCTTTTTTTTTATTGATTAATTGTTCATGCCATTTACTTTCTGATTCTTCTTTTTTTTTATTGATTAATTGTTCATGCCATTTACTTTCTGATTCTGATTCTTTTTTTTTATTGATTAATTGTTCATGCCATTTACTTTCTGATTCTGATTCTTCTTTTTTTTATTCATTAATTGTTCATGCCATTTACTTTCTGATTCTGATAAGCATTATATGTACAACCTCACAGGAGTAACTTGAACAAACAAAAAGGAGACTCTCAAGTCTTATCTACTTTAACGTTAGGGACATATTTTATAACAGTTTCGTCCACAGTATCAGTGTCTTTCTTCAGGCACCTTCACAGTCTATTACATAACTGCTATTATTAATGTGAACCATATTTACAACGTCAACAACAGCCTTTGCACTGTTTTAACCGCAGTCCTTGGTTTTAAAGTCACTATTTGCAGCACAAACCCCTCATATATTTACAGTAACTGTAGAGTGAACCATAAAATATTATATCTTTGAGAAACTTACCAAGACTGTGTAGCTTCTGGATGCTAACTCTCCACTCGAGGCAAAAGGAAAGACAATTTACGACACAAAGTTCAAACATAAACACTGAGTTGGACAAAATAGAGCTTCGGTTTCAGACAATAAACAGTAATCTGTACAGTAAATGTAGAAATCCGATTTTCTTGTCGATGCTGGATTAGCCACGTCACTTTGTTTACGACCGCTCCGTAAAACGATGTCCGGTTCAGACGCTTTCAAAATAAGACGTTGCTTTAAAAAACGTGAATAATTTTTTTTTTTTTTTTAATAACTATAGCAATAACTAAATTTTCGGACCCAGATTTTAGTTACAAAACAAATGAACGGCATTTTATAGTGATTGTGGTCTATGGATGGAATATATTTTCTGACTAAATGCAATTTGTTGTTCAACGTGCTCTCAGTTGTATTTTGAAGGTAGCACGTCTTTTTTTTTTTTTTATTATTAACAAAAACATGTACAATACCAGTCAGGGCCATGGATGTATTAAATGAACTGGATAAGGTACGCCCCCTCTGTCTGTGGCATAGAACTATAATAAAACCTGGAAGATGAATCCAAGATGGCCGTCCTGTTTATCCCTATGGAGAGTGCTCATTGGCGCATGACCCCAAAAAAGTTTCTTACTTCCGCATTTACTTCCTGATACGGCGGCTGACATCTTTGTTTTACTTCCTGATACGATGGCTGCCATCTTTGTTTTACTTCCTGAAATGATGGCTGCCATCTTTGTTTTAGGGCGCCACGTGACGACAATCCCCCACTTCATATAAAAACGGTAATTTCGGTGATTTTAGAAACGGTAGAAAAGAACATTTCCTTCTATTTTATTTAAATACAGATAATAATTCAGTACTGTCTGCAATTATAATTAGCAATTTTAGAAAAAGGCTGGTTCCAAGAGGCTGCAGTACCTCCCACGGCCACAAATCAATCTGGGACCACAGACAGAGGGGGCGTACCTTATCCAGTTCTTTTAATACATCCATGGTCTGTGGTCCCAGATTGATTTGTGGCCGTGTGAGGTACTGCAGCCTCTTGGAACCAGCCTTTTTCTAAAATTGCTCATTATAATTGCAGACAGTACTGAATTATTATCGGTATTTAAATAAAATAGAAGGAAATGTTCTTTTTCTACCGCTTTCTAAAATCACCGAAATTACCGCTTATATGAAGTGGGGATTGTCGCCACGTGGCGCCATAGAACTATAATAATACATGTAAGATGAATCCAAGATGGCCGTCCTGTTTATCCCTATGGAGAGTGCTCATTGGCGCATGACCCCAAAAAGTTTCTTACTTCGCATTTACTTCCTGATACGGCTGACATCTTTGTTTTACTTCCTGAAAGCGGAGGCTGCCATCTTTGTTTTAGGCGCCACGTGACGACAATCCCCACTTCATATAAAAACGGTAATTTTGGTGATTTTAGAAACGGTAGAAAAGAACATTTCCTTCTATTTTATTTAAATACCGATAATAATTCAGTCCTGTCTGTGATTATAATGTGACATTTTAGAAAAAGGCTGGTTCCAAGAGGCTGCAGTACCTCACACGGCCACAAATCAATCTGGGACCACAGACAGAGGGGGCGTACCTTATCCAGTTCATTTAATACATCCATGCGTGGCGCCCCTAGAGCAAAGATGGCCGCCTCCGTATCAGGAAGTAAATGCGGAAGTAAGAAACTTTTTTAGGGTCATGCGCCAATGAGCTCAGGCCACAGGGATAAACAGGACGGCCATCTTGGATTCATCTTCCAGGTTTTATTATAGTTCTATGGTCAGGGCACATACAAAGAATGACATTAAATGAAATGTTACCCAAAAATGGGAGCGTCAATCAACAACAAGGTAAACAAAAATAATATGGCACAAGCTATAATAATATTAAATAATAATAATAATGTTTACCAATTATCATTAACATACCTGGGGCCAACACAATTAAGCTTTTATATAAAAACGATTTGTGTTATGTCTTTGTTTTATTACAATTGCAAAGATAGAAAGATAGATATTGTTTTTAAAATGTAAGTATTGAGCATGTAATCAGTTGATTAGCAGAAATTAGTATACTCATAACATTATTTCCTTGAGCTTTTTTTTTTTTTTTTTTTTTTTTTTTAAGAAAGTACACTTTTAGTAAACCTTTCTTTTACTTCTATTTGAGCACTATATTTGACAGTGTGGTACTTTTACTTAAAGAGTTAAAAATGCGGTTCCTCTTCCCACTGTCACGTGACAAAATCTTTATGTTGACAAGTTTAAATTATTAAAACATTTCTGTTTCTTGCACTGCTCCTTCAGGTACGATTTTGTTTTTTTCTTATGTATGTGCTCGTTCCTTTGAAAACACCAGATTTTGTGCATTATTTCCTATTTTTCCAGATCCCGATTACAATTACTCAAATCATAAATCAGATTTTAAAGGCATTTTACATCCAAACTGCTGTAATAGTTTCTCCAAATACTTTTATCATACTTAAGTCACTATTTGTGTCACTACTTTTTACTTTATTAATATTATTTTCAAGTGGATTTGTGATTGTGATGATTGGCATGTTTTCTGTTCCAGCTCGTCCTCCAGAGACAGGTGTAGCTCCGCCCCCTGTGCACCTGAACCAGGAAGTGCAGCGATGATCCCGTTTGGTTTCTGTGGATGTTCAGAGCAAAGGTTGTCACTGTGCTGCACTGAGGAACGTATATATCAACATATATTAACAGACTGAACTTGGACCGATCCCAATTACAGGTAACACAGTCAAGTTACTTATTATCTGACGACTATCACTGTTGAAGAGCCGTGTCTTCCTCAGTTTTCCTTTGTTTTGTTTTCTTAAAGATTTGAGTGAGTTGTTGGTCAGGGCAGCTTGTTGTCAAACCAGTTTATTCACATTTTCCAGCAACACGTTTGAAAGTGCTCTGCAAATGATGAAGAGATGAGTTAAATGTGTTGATTTGAGGATATTAATCTGAATTTCAGACGTTTTGACTCGTTAAGATCAGTGGAGACGATTTATTTGATGGAACTAGATTATTTCACTTGTTTCAAACCGTTTCTGACTTGTCAGTCGAGTTTTTGCCGCTTTTTGTCACGTTTTTGTTGCTTTTAGTCACGTTTTTGCCACTTTTAGTCACGTTTTTACTGCTTTACTGCTATTTGATGGAACTAGATTATTTCACTTGTTTCAAACCGTTTCTGACTTGTCAAACCGTTTCTTAGTTTAAGTTTTTGCCGCTTTTAGTTGCGTTTTTGTCGCTTTTTGTCACGTTTTTTCTGCTTTACTGCTATTTGATGGAACTAGATTATTTCACTTGTTTCAAACCGTTTGTGACTTGTTTGGTTTTAGTCACGTTTTAGCTGCTTTTTGTCACGTTTTTGCCGCTGTCAGTCGAGTTGCATTTTTGCCACTTTTTGACGATTTTAGTTACGTTTTTGCCACTTTTAGTCGGGTTTTTGCCACTTTTAGTCACGTTTTTGTCGCTTTTAGTTACGTTTTTACTGCTTTACTGCTATTTGATGAAACTAGATTATTTGACTTGTTTCAAACCGTTTGTGACTTGTTTCAATACATTATTTCTTATTTCAATCCAAATTATCTGTCACTGGGTTAAGATCATTTTACTTACCACTGACACATGTATTTTCTTATTTTAAGCAAAATTATCGCAGGATCATCAGAAATACCTTGAAACCATGAAATATTCTGCATCACATCAACAATTAAATCTCATCGAGTCAAATCTACTCAAATCCAGATCAAAATGATAAATTCAAGCCACTTTAAACTTGGATAGATTTACATTTTTTGCTGTGTACCACTTTGTCCTCATTTGTTTATTTAGAGAAAGTGCACAGTAAAATATCTGAGTAAACTATAATTATTTCATTAAATTGAAAATATTGACATAAAAATAGAGCTAAAAAATCCCACAGACATTTCTATTTTGAATGTTCAGATTCACAAATAGATCACAAAGGCTGGAGTTAAAGATATTCTGTTCTGCAAAGAAGTAACTTGTCAGTAGTTGGTGCAAACATGTTCTGAAATGCCGGTGATTCTTGTATTACTTCAGCAGTTCATATACGTTTGCTCTTCTCTCTCTCAAATGCCGCTGAACAGGTTTTAAAGGTGACCTGAATGTGGATGAAAAAATAAAATACTGTTTGTAGAACCTGCAAATCTAACAATAATATCTGAAAAATGGCAATCATCAAACATGTGTCTACGTTGTAATTAGAGTACATTCTAAAATATGTATTGCTTCGAAATCCAAATACACAAGCACGGGTACGATGAACAGTGTGAGGAACCAAATGCGCTTTAATTGTGGTCATTACGTCAGAACAGTGTTTCCCAACCAGGGGTACGGGGACCACAAGGGGTACGTGAGCAATTACCAGGGGGCACTTGGAATGGTTTCATGTTTTAAAAGAAGATTAAATGTACTTTTATCTGATTTAAACATGGATGTATTAAATGAACTGGATAAGACACGCCCCCTCTGTCTGTGTCCCAGATTGATTAGTGGTCGTGTGAGGTACTGCAGCCTCTTGGAACCAGCCTTTTTCTAAAATGTCACATTATAATCACAGACAGGACTGAATTATTATCAGTATTTAAATAAAATAGAAGGAAATGTTCTTTTCTACTGTTTCTAAAATCACCGAAATTACCGTTTTTATATGAAGTGACGTCACACAAACATGTGCGAGTCACATGAACGAGCGTCGGACGATACAAACAGAAGCTCGTGGAAAAGGCTCGACTAGAGACACCTGTAAGTTGTATTTTATTTCATTTCAGACGCTTCACGTGTGTCTAACATGAAGAACACAATTACAATCACACAAGCTAACGCTAACACAAAGACCTGCAGCTGCTGGTCGTTCACGTGTGGTCACGTGGCCCCCTAAAGCAAAGATGGCCGCCTCCGTATCAGGAAGTAAATGCTGAAGTAAGACATTTTTTTGGGGTCATGCACCAATGAGCTCAGGCCACAGGGAGGAACAGGCGCCATCTTGGATTCATCTTCAGGTTTTATTATAGTTCTATGGATTTAAAACATGTTATCAGTTAAAATTAGCATATTTTGGAGTATCTTGGACCATAAATCAAATAAAAATATATAGATAATAGTAATGACTGACAAAATGCCACTACTAAGCCCATTTATTTGCATAAAAATCAGGTTATGGGGTGCTCTGAGTGTGAGACAAAGCACAGGGGGCACTTGAGACAAACAAACACTGCTATAGAAAGCCGCTCTGTTTCTGTTAATGGTCAAAACTTTGATTCTGCCCCACAGGTCCGCCATGTTTGGTCCTCACTGGCTCGTGCTGATGGTTCTCCTCGTTTTCATCAATGGGACCGGGGCGCTGTTTCAAAACATCAGCGCGTACCGGAGCAGTTTGCTGAAGCAGGACATCCTGGCTGTGGAAGGCGCTAGTGTCCTCATCAAGTGCAACATCTCCGGAGACAACGTTCAGTGGTTTAATCCAAAGGGTGATCTGCTGGAGCACAACCAAGGTCTGTCACACTGCAAATAATGAAGAGATGAGTTAAAATGTCTTGATTTGAGGATATTAATCTGAATTTCAGACGTTTTGACTCGTTAAGATCAGTGGAGACGATTTATTTGATGGAACTAGATTATTTCACTTGTTTCAAACCGTTTGAGACTTGTTTCAACACATTACGCAACACTTTCCTGGGCAGCTTGAAAACGTCTTTTTAGTCCGTGTAGAACTTATTTTCTGTTGAGCACCGTGTAAACTATAACGGAAACAAGATGGCGGCGCCCACGACAACTTCCGGAATAAGGTCAATAGGAGCACAAAGAAGTAATTCATTTGACATGACAAATACACGGCTTGATGTTTCCATTTTGTTCTGTTATTATAGACATGTTTTTGTTCGTTTTATGGTTGCAGATGGAAAGTGGCAGATCGAAGACAGCGGCACCTTAAACATCACCGTCGTCTCTTTCTTGGATCGCGGCCGTTACACCTGCTCTTCGGACTCGTCCAACTTCACCGTCACCCTTCGCGTGGCTTACAACGAGAGCGGTCTGGGCCTGTACTACGTCACCGTGTGCCTCGTCGCCTTCACCATCACCATGATCCTCAACTTCGCCCGCCTCTGCCTGATGAGCAGCCACCTGAAGAAAACCGAACGGGTCATCAACGAGTTCTTCAGGACGGAGGGCGCCGAAAAGCTGCAGAAGGCCTTCGAAGTGGCCAAAAGGATCCCCATCATCACGTCAGAAAAGACGCTGGAGCTGGCCAAAGTGACGCAGTTCAAGACCATGGAGATCGCGAGGCATATCGAGGATTTGGCCAAAAGCGTGCCGTTGCCGCCGCTGATTCTGAACTGCGGCTTGATGGGCGAGCAGGCGGCAGGGGACGGCCCGCGGACGGAGGAAAAGGGGGACCTGTGCGAGCGCGAGAGTCTCCTGGGCAAAGCTGAAAGTGGACGAGTGACGTCGGGGGAAAGTGCGGACGAAGTAAAGTAGGGTTTGAATCCGTCCGTGCGGCGCTGTAGTCGACGAAAGCCAGTGTTGGACGATGAAAGACACGCTCTGCAAATAATGAAGTTCTATCTGAGTTAAATGTCTTGATTTGAGGATATTAATCTGAATTTCAGACGTTTTGACTCGTTAAGATCAGTGGAGACGATTTATTTGATGGAACTAGATTATTTCACTTGTTTCAAACCGTTTGTGACTTGTTTGGTTTTAGTCATGTTTTTGCCGCTTTTTGTCACATTTTTGTTGCTTTTAGTCACATTTTTGCCGCTGTCAGTCGAGTTTTTGCCACTTTTAGTCACGTTTTTGTCGATTTTAGTCATGTTTTTGCCGCTTTTTGTCACGTTTTTGTCGCTTTTAGTCATGTTTTTGCCACTTTTAGTCACGTTTTTACTGCTTTACTGCTATTTGATGGAACTAGATTATTTTACTTGTTTCAAACCGTTTGTGACTTGTTTCAATACATTATTTCTTATTTCAATCCAAATTATCTGTCACTGGGTTAAGATCATTTTACTTACCACTGACACATTTATTTTATTATTTTAAGCAAAATTATCACAGGATCATCAGAAATACCTTGAAACCAGTGAAATATTCTGCATCACATCAACAATTAAATCTCATCGAGTCAAATCTACTCAAATCCAGATCAAAATGATCAATTCAAGCCATTTTAAACTTGGATGGATTTACATTTTTTGCTGTGTGGACATGAACCTAATTGATGTCTAATTTAGAAGCTCGAGATCCTCAAAAATTCAGTCAGAAAGCAATGATTTCTGATCAGAGAGAGCCCTTTTAGGTTTTGGCCACAACACGAGGAGCTGTTTGTGAGTTCTGAACCGCTACACAAAATGTAAACGTAAGCAAATTTAACATCATTGTTTTATAATTTAGAAGAAATCAACTTTATATTTGTTTTGTGTGAAATGAGTCCGTTTAATTTGATCGTGTTTTCTTTCTACGGTTTCAGAACGATGAGAAAAATGTTGCATATGTTACAGATAGTTGGAATCCATGAATACAGTATTTTCCGCACTATAAGGCACACCTAAAAGCTTTCAATTTTCTCAAAAAACTGACAGTGCGCCTTATAATCTGGTGCGCTTTATATATGGATCAATACTGAGCCGCAACCACAGCCACTACTGTAGCTTCTATTCTATGCGCCTTATAATGCGGTGCGCCTTATAGTGCGGAAAATACGGTAGTTGAAAGGTTTTTGTGTTTAATGACTGAGCTTTTGTTATTTCTTTAACGAGGGAGTCAAATTCTTTTCTCAAAACATCAGAAAAAGAACGACTGAATATGATTTTAAGAAAAGAGGGCAAACGCTTTTCAAATGCTTTTTTCTGACATTCTTTCTACTGAGGTATCTTTTTGTTTTTCTTGATCTGATAAAATGAATAACAATAATAATTCAAACAAACTGAATCATCTGTTGCTGCGACACACGTCTCCGTTTGAGATTGTGCTGCATTTTTTATGTTGTGTTATTTCTGCTTTTGCCTTTCTTAACATTTTTTACGTCTTGTTACTCATAATTACATTTCTGACACTATAATTGTTCCTTTTGTATATTTTGACACTTGAATGATTTTGAATTGAACAAATAACCTTCCCTCATTGTGCAGCTGTCAGTTGCGCCCAGCGTTAAACCAGGAGTGAGTCAACATGTCAGTCTGCAAACATAATTACCACAATAAGGACAAAATAACAAGCAACTAAATGTGTTTGGGAAAAATGTCCAGGAGGAAATGTTCAGAGACGCAAATAAAACAAATTATGTTTCACCAGAGTTTTTGTTGTTTGGGATTATTTTAAAATGCAAGGATAACCAGTTATTAATTGTGTTTATTTGACCATCACATCTTTTTGTTCAGTATGATAAATGAAATGTAATCAGTTTTACTCAACGGCTACGTATGAAAACAAACTAAACACAACAGGAAGTGCCTATATATTGTGATGGTTGTTGGCCACGTTTATATCATATTCACCTTATTCTGCCCCGCCCACTTTTGCAGTTTTTTGCACTTTTGTTGTAAACGCACTTCTGTTTGACGAGAACTCCGTTAAAGCTAATGACGAACGAGGGAAAAGTCTGACGCTAAAATGTTACATAAAGTAGATTGATTTGTGTAAAATGTTTAATGAACACGAGCAACAACAAGTCACAACGCAACGATTTCTTTTTAGTCCTGTAGACAAAAATGTGACAAAAATGCAATTAAAAGTGACAAAAACATGGAAAAAAACAGAATAAAGTGGCAAAAATGCGGTAATAAGTGACGAAAACGTGACTAAATGACTGACAAAAATGTGAGTAAAAGTGACAAAAACTTGACAAAAAACGGAAGAAAGTGACAAATGCACGACAATAAGTGACAAAAACGTGAC